>UZAF01016159.1:103956-121029 GCA_900617895.1 Haemonchus placei
GCGATTACTAACCTGGATAGGAGACGAGAGGTGGTGAGAAGAGGAGATGAGCCGAGAGACGATGATCGACGGTTACGGGAAGAACCCACGGGACGGAAAAAGGGGAGCACGCGACGATCCACCAGCCTCGCACGACGAATGCTTACAGACGACTGACTGGAGTAGATACGCAGCGAAATGTTATGCTTACAACTAAATTCCCGCGCTTCCGGCGATTTCTGCCTTTCGCGTTGAGATCGACTGCGAGTGGGCCTGGAGCGCGGTTCCCTCCCAACGCATGCTGTAAACCGTAGAGGTCGTGCGAGAGGCAAAACAGCCAGGTCATCAGACTGATTTCATAAGCTGCTAACAATAAGTGAAAAATGGGTTGTGAAATAGCACTTGTTCTTGTTGACATTCGCTCAGGGCAAATTTATGGAAACAAAGTAAGCCAGGGAAAATCCATACTTTTTGCGATGGTTGTTAGAGGTGGTCTTAGAAGAACAAACGAAGACAAAAAACCAAAACGAAGAAACCCGGTAGTTGAAGGATCCGCTTCCGCGCTTGTCTCCATAATTTCCCTCACTCTGTAGTATAAAGCGGTATTGAAAAAGCCAAGCTATGAGAAGAAAGCTCGTTTTGAAGCCCGCCATACAACATTAAACTCTTTATGGATAGCCAGACTGTTAAAAAATGACACAGGGCTTCCTAGAAGATCACTCAGAAATGTCCAGGAGAAATCCTGACTATGACATAAATGGTAGATTTTTGGACTTTCCGGTGAATTTGTTTATAATATTAGACCAACTTGGAATTTCTGGGATTGACCCCGAAATGACTTCCACTTTGTAGCAGAACTCTCTTGCCAACTTATAATTTGTAGAGGAGGGAGCAATAGGATGATACTATGACGGTTGTGGCACACGACCCTTGAGCATGAAATTTGCGAGTTCACGGGTGATCTGAGCTTCCTACACTAAGCAATTAGTTTCGTATGGAGTTGCTTGATATAGGTCATCTCTCCAATTATATAGTCCCGTCTGTTGCACGGTAAGGTTCTTTTCTGTCATGAATGCCTGTGCCGGAGCTCTTTGGTGTTATTCGGTAGGTAGTGCTCCCTAGGTAATGCTATGCTGCTTATTATTGAGTGTTGTAGGATCGAAGAGAAGCTATCGAGCGGTTCAACTCTGAGAAGTTAAAATGACCTCGTCATCTACCCGGGTCTTGGGGAGCTAGACTATGTGGAATTTATATGAATTATAAAGCCTTCTATCCTTCTTTCCATTGAAGCTGGGCGTTTCATCTCCGAGAGGGTCTTTCCTTTGAACTTTTGGTCATTGTCCAGATAAACGCTTCGCTACAACTATTACTAAGGCTTGTCGTATCTGTTGGAGGTAGTACGGCTCATAATTATCAATGAATAAATCGGATGATAACACCAGACAGCCTCCAAACTTCATTCAATATTGATAAAACAAAGCAAGACAGTTGCCCCACACACATAATGCTGAAATATTCGATGTTCAAATATTTCCTCTCCACAGACATATCGAATCCTTCAAGGCCTGACCAATGGTCACCACAGGTGACAAGGAACAAGGATCAGCCCCATACCCTGCCTAATACAATTAGTATGAGGGGCTGAAACACCAGATGGCACTTGACTTCACTGCTCATACCTCGATCCAACACAAAAAATCTGCATAACTTTTACAGTTTAGTCAGTGATGGACCGGAAAAGTATTTATCACATTTATTTTCTTCAAAGTTGTGAGACTAGGTTCATAGTCATCGTCATGGTGGTTCCATCCAACAGCAACAGAACCGTCTAATCTTGTCTTCGGCATCAGTTCAACTGACGTTCCTGTCAACGAATGCACCGAGCAGCCCGGTAGCGTCCCTTATTTGCGTGTTGTCCCTTCAAAACGCTGTGTTCCAGCTGCGAAGACTTATACATGGTTGTAAAGATTACCTTTGAGTGATAATAAGAGCCTTTTAATTAGTTCTGGTCAATAGTATTATACAACGACATTTGGTTCGCTTTTTTGTATGAACTGGTGTCTCCGATACTACCGGATTTCAGAGGCCCCTACGAACGTTGAAACCCACATCAATAGAAAATGATTGAGTTGGGTCAAAGAAAGAGATAGTGAGATCTTCTGATCATCTATTCTACGTAACGGAAGTTTCTGAAAATGAATCTCTTGTTACACATGCCAGCAGCGGTTGTAGCAAGTGATATCTTTCGATTTTGTATCAGATCATATCCTATGATTTTGCTGAGCAGCAAAAGATGACTTTATTTCTATAATCTAATATAAAAATTAGTGGAGGTCTACACCACAGGATTCACTTCTCGTTGTTCTTATCTCCGTGTGCCATCTTCGAAGAAAGTTCCACCATCGACTGCACAATATTTTGGACAGATGCCTCGTTCTCCAGGGGTTCCAGGCATTCCAGGTGGGCCAGGCATTCCAGGACGTCCATCCTCGCCAGGCTCTCCATTCGGTCCAGGCGGCCCTTTGGGTCCCATTAAGCCTGTAGTAACGGTAGAAAATCGCTAGCCGTAAACAAGTGCTAAAGGCTACACCACGACATACCTGGTGATCCAGATGATCCTGGCGAACCCATTCCACCTGGCGGTCCAGGTGGCCCAGGAGGCCCAGGCTGTCCCGGCTCTCCGGGGGCAACACCTTCGGATGCCGCATCTTCGCCAGGACGGCCAGGGGAGCCGGGTTGTCCAAGAGCTCCATTCAGTCCAGGTGGACCCGGTAGTCCGGGAAGACCAGGAGGACCATCAGGTCCAGGAAGGCCAGGAGAGCCATTTGGTCCCGCATCTCCTGGAGGCCCCATCATTCCAGGAGGTCCTGCCGTTCCTGGAGGGCATGGGCGGCACGGAGGTGGAGTAATTTGTTCGCAAGGCTGTTCTGGTGGTGGACGTCCGGGAACCCCAGGAACTCCAGGTGCCCCCGGATTACCAGGACGACCTGGACGTCCAGGCGGTCCCATTGGACCAGGCGGTCCTGGCACGCAACACGCACTGCAATCTGGAGTCGCTGCAGCCTCCTCCGCATCCTTCTTTGATACTGCACGTGCTGTCCTGTTGCCTGTTGGTACCGTCATGTAGCCGACCTCCTTCACAATATCGTTTGCGGATTTCTGGAATGGCTTTGGGAGTGAAATCGGCTCTTTGAATGCAACTCAATTTTCAAACAAACCTTGCACAATAGCGCTTCTTTGTTCATCTTATATATCACACTGTGCGCATAGTTGTAGATCATCGGCAGTGTTATACAAACGGACAAGACGGCGACAACCATGAAACTGACCGCTGAGTAGGCGACAAAGCGATAGGCCTTGACTCGTTGCTCTATTTCCATGACTCCAACCCTGCAGAAAATGAGTTGGCTCGCGGTGCCAGACTCAAACAGTGAAGTCTTTTATATGTCACCAATGGAGCTTAGTCTCTGGCATTTCCCTTCTTATCTTCGTCATTAACACGCTCGTTGATCTGGAAAAACCATCCATATTCGCGACTCATAATAATCATGACCCTTGTTCGAGAACCGGTTTCAGTGCCGTATTCTTGGCATCACAGCAAATAAACTTTTTTCTCTCACAACCCTGCTTACAAGATCTCTTCATGTAGCTTACAATAATAGCCCTCTGTTGCACGAGCCCCATTGGTAGGTCTATTCTCGTGCCATTGTAGTCACATCAGTCATCAAATAGATAACTGTTATGTCCCTTTTCTTAGAGGCCTCACGTTTTGTGTTTCGCCAGCCTAACATTCAATCGGCCAAGTGGTTGCGAACCACAGCGATTATATTGGACATTTTCCATTCAAATGTGAAGGCAGATAGCTGAGAAAGCCTTGTGCATCAACTTTGTAACTTGAAAGTACTTTTTTTCGGCCACAAAACTATGAAGGGAGTGAACGAGGGACAAAGGAGGGTTTACTGCGTGGCCAACTAGTCTCAGCTTATCATTTTGTTCTGCTAGTGCTCAGAGAGGCGAAGACAAGGAATGCATAAAGGCACAAATAACGATAATTTTGAAGTACCCCTGTTATTCAAAAAGTAGAAGTATAAGTTGGGAATAATCCATCAGTAGTGAAGATAGCGAGAAAATNGTGCCATTGTAGTCACATCAGTCATCAAATAGATAACTGTTATGTCCCTTTTCTTAGAGGCCTCACGTTTTGTGTTTCGCCAGCCTAACAAGACAAGGAATGCATAAAGGCACAAATAACGATAATTTTGAAGTACCCCTGTTATTCAAAAAGTAGAAGTATAAGTTGGGAATAATCCATCAGTAGTGAAGATAGCAAGAAAATTCGTCGATTTTGATTGAAACAAGTCTCCTTAAAAGTAGGGAGAAAGAAGGCTGGTCGAAATTACCATGACTGTATTCACATGAAAGGAGTATTCGGGCAAGATTTTAGCTGTTGTAATTGCACAAAGAGCCGACTACATCATGCCAGAACTGTACAAAACTGCTTTTCACTGTCACTATGGGTCGCAACACGTTGTTTGAACTTTCTACATGGGTTCCCTTATGATCGGTGCAGCCTCTACAATACCGGTGAAGCTCGTCCGAGGATACACACAGGCCAATCTTTGAGCCTTTATAACTGCCTAACTAGGCCGTTTCTCGGCCTAATAGCGCCAGATATGGTATAGGAGGTATCTAGAATTCATCTTATCAGGGAAGCTCAGAAATGATTTTTAACTGAGTTGTGTCTTTAAAATGAACATGAGCTGTTGTCGTTCCCACAGCAAGATAAACATAAAGAGTCAACATCTAGAATGAAACAAGAACAAGTATAGAATCTGGACTCCCACAACGTTTAAATCATTTTTCCTTCTCATGCTCTATTAAGTTAATGGTTGGCTAGAAAACTGTAGGAAACTTGCGACCTATTTCTCTAGTTTCCAAAGGGGTGATAATAAAGGATGAAGGGTAAAGTTTTCGGCGTTAATCAATCACTTTGAGGGATGCGCCCACGCACTCGACTTCCATTCAGAATCGTTGTGGCGTAATGAGTGCGTATGTGGCCTATGTAATGACTTGCGGTGGCCAGCCGATGTAAACGTTAGTGCTTTTATCCTACCAGACGGGTCTGGTACCATTTAACCGACCCCGGAGGTATGGAAGGCCACGTTGGCCCAGACGGATATCGATCCCGGATTCGAACCCGTGATCATGTGTGTGAAGTGCGCCACTTGCCTCAACACAACTTCCGCCTAAGGGATGATAATATGCTTAGAAACTTTTTAGTGAACGCCTTTTTCTGTTTCAGTGTTGAAAAGGAGGCGTTGTAATGAGCTTCCTGGAATAGTCCTAGCTTCTCCAACGATATTCCACAATATGATTTTGTGATGGTTTTCGAGAAAAAAACTGCTTTTTAGATGACCCATTGCTACACTCAGTCCCCAAATCCATCCTAGGATCAATCTTGATCCTTACTCATTCTTTTCTTGACGGTCATGTTAATGTTTAGGGAACTATATCTAGGAAAATTTGTGACATCATCTACATGCTGAACTGAGCAACTTGAGTGAATAATGTCCTTGAAAAATTGCAGATATAACTCATAATCATTCCAAACACTGATGTGATGTTCTCCAAACTTCTTTCTAAGGGAGGGATGCCGAAATATCGTACCTTATTGGCTCACCAGTTTCATCACTCCTACCACATTCTTCATCTTCTATTACACTTACTCGTCGATATCACACCCCAAGCAATCAGATCGAAATTCATGTTTATTTTTGAGTGTCGACAAATAGAACTGACTGCACTGATTTCGCAGACTACTAACACCTCAGCGGCGTGTGCCATCCTCGAAGAATACTCCACCATCGATAGCACAATATTTGGGGCAGATTCCTTGCTCGCCTGGCGGTCCTGGTCTTCCTTGTGGTCCAGGTGCTCCAGGATTTCCAGGCTGCCCAGGCTCCCCATCTGGTCCGTTGGGACCTTTTGGTCCGATTTGCCCTAGAATTCAAGATAGAAGCTAGTGAAATTTAACTTATAACAAAAACTAGCTAACCTGGTGCTCCGGGTGAACCTGGAAGACCGTCCGGTCCTGGAGGCCCTTGAGGTCCTGGGGGTCCAGGTGGCCCTGGCTCTCCAGGAATAATCCCTCCTGATGCAGCGTCTTCACCAGGAAGACCAGGATTTCCTGGTGCACCAGGATTTCCTGATGGGCCGGGAGGTCCTTTCGGTCCTGGCGGACCTTGGGCACCATCAAGTCCAGGTAGGCCAGGTGCTCCATTGGGACCAGGATTACCGGGTGGCCCTTGCATTCCAGGAGGTCCCGGTGGTCCTTGAGGACAGGGACGGCACGGAGGTGGTGTTATCGGTTCGCAAGGCTGCTGTGGAGGGCGTCCAGGTGCTCCAGGGAGTCCCGGCACTCCTGGTTTTCCTGGTCGACCTGGTCGTCCTGGCGGTCCCATTGGACCGGGCGGTCCTGGTAAGCAGCAAGCTTCGCAACCAGTTGATGTTTCACCAATTACAGCAGCATCGCCATATCCTGCCTGACGGGCTGTTCTGTTGGCTGTAGGAATATTCTTCAAATGGCTCACTTCTCTGAGTATATCTTTAGCAGATCCCTGAACATTTTACTATGAATTCCGCGACTTTAAAGTTGTCTGATCAAAAATGGACAACATTCAAGATAAGAAACGAACCCTGCAAAAATGTACTTCGTTGTGCATTGTATTTTTCACACTATGCACATAATTGTAGACCATCGGCAGTGTGACACAGACAGACAACACAGCAACAACGGAAAACGTCACCGCCGAATAGGCGACAAATCGGTACGCCTTCACTCGCTGCTCCAAATCCATGAAGGCACTGCTAGAAGGGGCCGATAAAGTTGGCGACGCCTGCTATCGGAAGACCGGCACCTTATATAGGGAACGTCATCAACGCCTAGTGTCTGACGCCCCCATCTGTTGCAAATCATCAGACTACGACCACCGTTATGAAAAACTAGCACATACATGCATCCGCAGCGTCATTGCGAACACCTCCCTTGGCCGGAATCCACTGCTACTTCATTTAGTACAGGAACCGGTCCAAACGACATCGTCACCTTCTGCTTCAAAGAATTCGATCATTTTGACGACATTCGTCTACTCTACAGGGGCAACAAAACTTTTCGAAAAAAATATCCCGGTTCAGAAGTTGAAGAGGTTGAAAATTCAGTATTTTTCCCGCTGTTGTGAGATTCTTGTACTATTGTAAATTTCTTTTCTCGATTGGAACTAGGAAACTGCAGTTCTAGTGGAATGTCGTCCATTCGGACAAATTTTCATGATCAGCTCAAATGGGTCGTTCTACTGGTAATCCATCTGGACCACTAAAAAAGCAAATAAAAGGATTGTGCTTTGATGGTGAAATAATCACTAGACAACCGTTCCAACGTTTTCGTGCACTCCTGGAGCAATTCACCCATCAGCGGTATGTTTCGCACGAAAATCCAAGCTTTTACTTCCCTTTGAAGTTTTCTATCATTGCAGATTAGCTGTAATTACTTTTTGTAACAGGCTACCTTTCTTTATCGAATCTCCTCCTTTTGAATGCTTTTATTTGAATCAATATACCATCGGAATTTCTCCTTGAAACTTGACTTCATTAATTTATAAGTTAAGTGAATGATGAGGTAATCTCAATGAGGTAACCAAGGCTCCAGGAAAATTTGAAAGCCCTCTGCAAATGGAAGGTGAATTTCCTACCTTCTCGGCATCGCAGTAGTAGTTTGAAACTATCGAAAGTGCAATGGTGAATTGAAAAAGAGAACCAAAACCTCATTAGATCTGTTCTACTTGTGTTGGTAAGTATGTAATTCCTTTGTTTGCTCGAGAGTACCTTCGGAACTATCGAATAAGAAAATATTTTTGCATCGATGAACATGGTGGCAATTATCCGGCTGCCTGAAAATTCTCACATTCCTAAATGAAGAGAAACGAGGAAGCTCTTGACAGTCCTTCACACAGAAGTTGTTGCACAAGTTTCAGTTTGTTTGATGGTCCCAATCTTTTCTGAAATGGCACTCACGAACATTCGGTTATAACCCTCCGATACGATCTCGATCTTATGTAAGGATTTAGGGCCTCATGGGCAACGGGAAAAGCTTTGAGGGTTGACTTGACGTCAAAAACATTACTGTAGTACCAGATCCAAGCAGAAGAGCTATCTTGAGATGGTGTCTGTTGCAAATATTGAGACTCACAGCAGTTCCAATATCACTTCGTGTCGGATTCCATCAGTACCATCTGACCATTAGGGCAGAGAATGATATCTTCCCATTCTCTCTCGGAAGATAGCATTCTCTGCTCTAATGGTTAGATGGTAGTGGGGAGTATTAGAGCATGTCTTCGTGACCCAAGAACAAAGCTACATTTGGGAGGGCGACTTACATTGACTTTCATAGTACCTTTTAGAGAGAATTCCGGTGTTCTTCTTATTTTCTATGTGAGCCACATAATTTCAGACGCCCGTATACCTGGCAAATAGGCTAAGTGGATCTTGGATTATGGGCCACCGATTTCCCCTTGAGTGAGCAAACACTAGCAAGATCTTACAACAAATTTTTAAATGATTTCTCCTTTCCAGTGATGGATTTTTCGGGAGACGGGCAGTGGGAACGATTTTGTGTAGTCGATTCGCCGCGCGCGGCAGTCGCGGACCATTTTCCTCGTTATTGCGGTTCTAGCGTTCTTCATACAGCTCAATCGATTTGCCATTATTGTTTTGACAGATCCTAATGTTAGCTCTTTTGCTCCTGTACTTCTTACTTGCTGCTGCATTCTGCTACATTCCTTCGCGCGCGGCACCTCTTTCGCAGCGACACGACAGTTTCGTCCCTACTGCACCACACCAGGATTTTCCTGTTAATGAGCCTTCGACCTTCTCCAAACACTGAAAACTTTGAGAAGAAGTGGTCATGGATGACATAGCTAATCATCGAGCAGGTTGTTTGGCGCGCGGCCCTACCCTTTCGCCTTCTGGTACCGGCTACCGTCCCATAATCGCTACTGGTCATGATCATTTTCTATAGACGGCTGCTATTCAATAGCGTAAATGTCACTACATCATCTCTCTCCGTTTCGGACCTGCGTGATGGCTCCACAACACCAAAGAGTAAAATGGCCATTCTAAGAAGAGCGTTTCCCAAAGAAGATTAGTTCTAAAGGGAATTTCCAGTGATTCAATGCGCTCTGTAACGGCGCATAGTTTTTCAGTCAATGAATTGGATCGAAATGGGCTGTTTGTGACATTCACAGCCATCTAAAAGAATCGACACCTGAGACAAGCACGACTAGACATCTTTAACATGAGATACAGATAAAGGTAATACGACTATGCATTTGCCGGGTGGTAGCATCTCCTAGCAGGCCACTCTTCTTTTCGCCCTAGCCCTATAGACAAAGACAGAACAAGAGGCAAATCCTAGACAAATCGAGGCCACGCAAGAACGCGAAACAGTCTTCAATTGTGGTGATTATTGCCAACTATGTATGCCCTTCGAGCCATCGTTTGGACCAAAATGCGGTCTTCTCTCCCTACCTTTTCACAACATATATCCTTTTTTCATCATACCTCTGTTTGTTAGAAATTCATGAGGTAATGTTGAGTTTAACTCATTCATGAGGATGGTACAAGCAGAGCTCAAAAGGCATCAACTTTCCTACTCCTGAGTGACATGCTGATCTTAGAATGGTTGTATTACCTGCACAAAGGCCGCAGAACCACATGCAAATGAAGAGGAAGAATCGGGCACTTGAACCATAAATGATTATTGTCTAGTCAAGCTGATTTCTCTATCTTTGGTGAACTGAGAGAGAAATTTGTGGAGAGCAGACCGGCCATAATGTCTCGGAAGCTATCCTTGAACAAATCTTTCCAAGCTTCCTGGAAGAGTTGATATCCTGAGATGATTTTCGGTCACCTTCTCGACTCGAAGCTTTTACTGGCTCGTCGAGAGCTAATACTGGTGAGTAGACTACGTAGCACGGTGAACCAGAGACCGGTCAACTCTTACAGGTAAATCCTCATCATAGTTTGATATCATCACCTTTCCCTATAGCGCTGAGTGCTTCGACATAATTCCATCAATCACTGTCTGAAGCTGGAAATGTGCGAAACTAGCCAATTTTGTACGGTACATCCATCTTCAATCTGGACTCCAAGTCATGCTTCAGAATGGCTATAGCCTTGCTTCACATCCTTCCACACCAGTCCCATTTCATTAAATCTCTGTGGGATTTCCAATGCTTATTAGAGTGTATGTGCATTTGCGAGGGGCTTTGACGACATAAATCATCTCTGACGATGAAGAAGATGTTCTCATCAACCATAGACCATCGCATTCGTTTCAAATCGCCTTCCAAAAAGCACGAAGTACGAAAGAACAAGTCGTTTGGGGTGAAGTGGGTTTGAATGATTTTAGTACAACTGTGACTGCGAATGATGCCAAAAAACCGGATCACTTCATTGACGATTTTTACAAAACCATACCATCCATAATTTATAAACCACGTTCTATCAGCGTGACAGTTTTTTTCGAAAGCAGCCTTTTCACTCAACGTCCCATGAAAAAGTCCAGGAGAAACTTGTGTTGTCTGTTTCGAACTTTATGTTGATGTGAGACCTTCAAAGATGCAAGCAGACCAATTAGCTTCCATACTGACGGCTTCCCTGGCAAAAAACAGAGCAAATAACTGGGTCAACTGTAGTTGAGCTCATCGACCTCCACAAGAATGAGCCTCACATATGAGCTCGGCGAGGGAATCCTTCAGTACTGGAGGTGAGACTAACTTGTTACTGATTCCATCTTATCCAATGACACAATTTTGACAAAACCAAGCACTGGCTTCATATCACAACTCATGTGGTTTCAGAATTCACCGGTAGTACTCACTGAAGACTTAGGAAAGATTTTTCATCACATATCGACATGGTTCCGAATGCTATGATCTCAGCTGATGCTCGCTGACCAGAACCTATTCTTTTGAAAATTGGGTAAGAAAAAAAAAAGGATCGTAAGTGATTACCAAGGAGAATCTGCACAAGAAGAAACAATACTGACAGCAACACTGGCAAGAACCTTGATAAAAAGTTACATCAAGAAGCAGCAGTATTAACATTAACGATATCACTTGTATTTCTACGAACCGTCACACTCCTAATTTCCTTTCTTTGAGATACCCCTCCAAAATTGTCAATCTGCCCATGTACCACCGAAAACTGGGCCCATGATTAGCGTACATGGGGGTGACATCGTGTGTAGGGACAGAGACGTGCCTACACATTGAACTCTCTGAGTGAGGGCCCTACCCATGGAACAAATTGCTTTAGTACTTCTTCTGCACATCGTGGATACAGAAAGCTCGGCATGCTTCGCGCATGATGACATGGTTAAGCAACCTAGAAAAGTCCCTCGGAAGGTGACGGTACCTACCACCATACTTTTTGGCATCTATGACCAATCGGAACGGGGAAATAACAGCATATCTTGATAGTGGGTGGGAGGGACAACTAAATGAGCATGTTGAAGGAATAATAATGAAGAGAATGGATACGCTGACCTACCTTCATTACTGTCAACGACTCCTTTAGTCCAATCTGTGAAGCACATACAAGTGTTTTACTCAAGTCTACTACTCAAAACTTTTCATCTGTGAAGATTTGTCGAACACAATGCCAAGTTCCAATGCAGGTTACCTCACATGTCTGCGAATTGAGATCTTAGAGGAATTTCAGTTTGACGTTAGTATATGCGCACTGTTTTGTTTGGTGAGCCTAGATAGCCTTCGTTGTACAGAACAACGACCGGTGGCTTCAGTCCCAACCGTGGGCTTCAATTAGTTGTCTACGAACGAGTTTGTGTGACGATGTAGAACTTTTTGTCAAAAATCCTATTTACATCGTTCTATGAAAGTGTTGAACGGGTTCCAGAACGGTGACGGCCATCGTTTTGCCAGACTGTCCCAGTGGAAGTATGGCTTCCTATGGATCCGTCTAAGACAAACAAGTTTGACAAAACTGGTTTGCTTGTTATGATGAACTTGCCAGACGAAGATTTCCACATACATAAGTCTCTTGTACTGAGAGGAAGATGAAATGAAAGATTTCAGATTAAGTAAACACGAGTACAGTAATAGTATTATATATATATATATATATATATNTATATATATATATATATATATTGTCATTACTAGGAGGAGGTATAGTAGTGGCAAGTGACGCACCATTTCACACGCACGGTCACGGAGTCGAATCCCGGATCGATATCCGCCCAGGCCAACCAGGCCTTCTGTCCCTCCAGGGTCGGTGAAAGGGTACAAAACTCGTCTGTGAGGATAAAATCACTGACCTGTACATCGGCTGGCCATCATTGTATTGCCACATACGCATTCAGTACGGCACTGCGATTCTGAATGGAGGTCGAATGACTAACGCCCCATACGTTATCCTTTTATTGTCATTACTGACTTCTGGGAGGAACGGCAATCGAGTTTTGAATGCTACTTCAGGTATAGGGCTTATTCACGCTGCCAACTACAATGAAAAGCTATCCTACTTGGATTGCTGAATGTCCATCCTCGACATTGCTATTATTGAGACTTTATACCTTCGACTTTCAATTGGATTCGTTAAACGGGTTAAGTCTTCATCACTGCTAGGGTAATAATGATTTTTTCCGCAACGACTTTCCTTTATGGGTCGTTATGGGCTAGATAAGCAGGTTTATTGCACAACAAGCGAACATTTTCTGTGACGTCACCGCCTTTGTCAAGCTGCCTTCAAAGAAAAAATAAACTCAGTTTCATGGCAAGTTTCCAATACGGAACCTCCTAGGGACGCGCTTTTCAATAGTCTTCCATCGAAAGTCTCGAAGAATATTCAAGGATTTGAAAGGATTCTGCCAGACTTTTCAATAGTCTTCCACAAAAAAATATGAGAATTTTCAAGTGATCAAACGAAGGATGTGATGAGATGAGTTTCTTCCAGATGTCATATTCAGGGATTGAGGCCATTATTACTAGTACTCAAAAGCTAAAAGTCAGTAGGTCGAAGAAAACATTCAAAAAGCTCACAGAAAAGTTTGTATTGGGGGATGTGTTGGCACACAGCCAATAAGTTACGTACGGGGACCGGCGTTTGCTTTTCCAAAGATCTCAATTCTTCAGACAATTACTCCGTCTTCGCGAACTCTCTCAATTGGCAATCACCAATACAAACCCAAGTGCGGTCTTGCGTGGATGTACTGTCTTTGTTGTTCTCGAGTAGGCAAAAACGTTTCGTGTGAGTACCACTAGTTCCAGCAGGATCAATTGATGCCGCCCCTTAATAGCCCCATTCAATCAGAGGAACAATGGATCAACATTAGTAGCCGGCTCCATGGATGAAACTTGCTTTGTACCTGTATAACATCTTCTGGGTGGATTGTTAGCGCCCATCACTGGGCGCTTGGGATGTATTATTACAAAAGCTTTCGCTGATCCCATTTCTCAGCATATTCGCTTTCTGATTAAGTCAGCTAGACGAGAAGCTTCTCGGGAACTAAAGCGTCGCTTCAGCGAGCTCTTCATCACTTCTGTCTGTTTTCCTAGAACTATGGAATTACAGTCACCGAAGATTTTTCTGTTTTCATATCAACTCTTCTCTCGTTGCAGACAGAAAATCTTGGAGAGCTGATTGTAAGTTCTAATCGTCAAATATAACATGACCCTGTTTACCAGCTAGTTTTCAAGTTGGAAAGCTCATGTTATTGAATTCAGGGCTGAAAACCGTGAATGGAGAGCAGTCGCGGTACACTCGGGAAATTTTGCTTCTCATTTTTTAAAGCATGTTGCTCGCGAACGCGCTCAAGAAGGTCTACAGATCCAATAGCAGGGAGAGGGGTATTGTTGATAGATCAATACTATAATTGAACGGTATTCGACATGGTTGTTGGAAGTAAGTAATCGTCGGCCAGACGATGTGCCATCGATAAACTACCTTAGCCTTCTGCTTCACTATTACGAAACTCATCGCTTAGACACTCAGGCTTGGAATGATATATGGTGATTGATTGGCAGCAGCGACCATTTCTTGTCACCTACCATAAATGGCACGATCGCTTTCTCAGAGTAGAGATTTGCTCCGACGAACCTTGCCGAACGTCCATTGACCTCACATACCGACACTGATCTGGTCTCCCATCAGAGCAATCCTCCTCAGCTTCGGGGAATGGAAAAGATTATCTCTACTCCCCGATCCATCATCCACGACTTTCTATGCACAAAGACAAGACTCTTTGCAAGTATCAAGTACTGCTCGTTGACTGAGCAGGAACGTGAGGGGAGCAAGTATGTGACAAAAACTTCTTAACTGGAAGCGAACAACGATATCAACAAACCATAATATTGCTCAGGATAAAAAGAAAATGTCGTATGAAAATCCACACAGGAAATCACAATGCCCACCAGCGGACATAGGGCCACAGCCCGCTATTAAACGAGGTGCTCACCCGAAGAACGACATAAGCTCATTCTTTTTCTGCTCAACCGGACGTTTTACTGGGAGATCCTACCAGGATTTACGAATACTCCTGCGATAAACGCAAGAGTATTCTGTTACCGACTGAGAGAGATGGTGCTTCGAACCAAAATTTCACATCGATTACAAGGAATTTTCAATTGTGATGGCTAATTCTCGACTACTTCATGCGAGGACGTCGATGGATGTGCTGAAAAAGTCTCGTATAGGGTGACTACTCCACTCCCCACATATGCCAAAGTCAAGTAGGAGGTATATGAGTTAAATGCGTCACGCCTCTCTTCATATTGGAGGAATTGCATCAATGCCCTACCCGGTTGATAGAGAGACATTATCATTATGATTATGATTATGAATTATCATCGTAAATCAAAGAAAATAACAGAGAGGCAAAAAGAAACACAACCAAGTCTCCGATAAGCAGTAATTTTGAATTAATGGGGAACAACAGAGGGATCTGCATGAAGAGGGATTGGAATTCGGCTCGGAAGGGCAGTGACCGTCAACACTGCAAGCTCGTACAGGACGACATGCAGTACCGTTCAAAAAGAAATCTCTTTGAACCTTTTTTGCCATAACTCATCTCATAGTCAATGTTTCTGATTGATTTTTTGACAGCACCCTTTTCAAACATTACCGATTCTCCTGCGACGCAGACTCTTCAGCAGCTCACTTTCGGCCGAAAAGGTGGTTTTTTCTCCAAAAAAAAGTTGCGAAAGGGGCATGTTATGTAGGTATTTTTCATTGTGTTTTTTGGGTGTTAGAATGTTGGTGATTCTTTTGTTTTGATAGCTGATCGCTCTCAGTGAGGGAAGGCCACGGATTGACGCACCTGAGGAAGAGAGGAAGATCATTTGTGCGTCGACCCAAGTTTCCAGACGAGGATCCTCCGATATGATAGCCGAAATATCGACGACGACATCATCGCTACCATCGCTATAAAGGTGCCATCAACAGACGCCTAAGGGATACTAGATTATATGGAAGAAGGCTTGTGAAAAGTATGTGGATCTCTGAAAAACGGACGAGCTCGGCTTCAGTGGGCTCGTAAGCATCTTCATTGGACCTTCAACTAATGACGCGAAGTCATTCAGAGTGACTAAACAAAGAGGTGTTTTGTTGGCACAGATGAGATTTTGTTCGTAGACCACCTTTTCAAACACAAGTTTCGACCCCAAGTACCAGTTGACAATTCTCAGGCATGGTGTCTGTTCAGTATTGGTTTGGGGATGTTTTCGAAGTTTTCATGGGGTCCCTTCACCATATTCCCCTTACTATGGTCCAGTAAATGTACGTAGACAACTTGAGTGGATGCATGCCACCTTTCGCCTAACCTTTGCCAGGCGGAAAACTTAGTTTCCAGCAGGGTAACTGCCCCAAAGACAGATCCAGAAGGGGGAGCGAATGGCTGACTCATTGGAAAATTTGATGCCTTGACTGACCCAGTCAGTCCCCTGACCTAAACATCATTGAACCCTTGTGGTAGGAACACAAGAAAAGGCTAGCCAGTGAAACAGTCAAAAAAGGTGCTCACAGGTTTGGCCAATTCGATGAGAATGGTAGAAAATTAACAAGTGCCTGATTGACAAGTTGTTCAAATCAATACTCCGCAGATTCCAAGTCGTCGTCGATGCAAGCGGCTTCGCTACAAAGTATTAGATTAGTTGTTAATTAGGTATTAATCTCATGATGATATTAATAGAATTTACGTTATTTTGTTCTGTTCAGAGAAAATGTAGAAAGTATCTTTTTAAAAGAAATAAAGAAAGGTTTGGTGATTCTGTGATAGAAACATTAGAAATCTGCAATTTTGACAACATATCATAAAATCAGTCAAAAACATTGTGTTGTAGATGAGTTATGGCTAAAAATGTTCAAGGTGAATTCTTTTTGAACGGTACTGTATGTAGAACTCCGGATACCGTCTTAGTAAGTCCGCCAACCTGCCGAAACCCAAACCAGCGTCACAGAAGTCAAGGACTAGTGTTATGCACAAGACGGAAAATCAATTACTCGTAAAAAAGTAGACATAAAGTAACAATTTTCTGAGTCAGACAAAGTTATTAACATAACAGCATAATTAATCGGTTCTTTGAGTGAAAAAATTTCGATATTCCTTTGACAGTGTGGCTGAGAAGAGTCACTGCCTCGATCATTGATCCAAGTTTGCCGGTGTAGTAATTTTGTGTTGGAAAAACCCGCTCAGTTTTTTCAAAACTCTCCAGACACCCTAATAGGTAGTACAATAGGTAATTGAATGGCTTCTCGGAGACCGCGCAGGAGAGCTCCGCGATCACGTGACAGGTTGTCGGTTCACCGTTCTAGAAATCCGAGCATTTGAAAAGCAGCTGGAGTGTGTGCTCCTTGTCCAGACAAGTTGTTTTCGAATTGTTCACATTTTTGCCAGGAACTATTTGAGTCACTGTTAGTCAACTCTTCTGTGCCATACAGTTTTTCAATGGTGGAATCTTTATTCGCCTGAGGTTTCGACTCACTCGTCTTTATCGAAGGCCTGAAAGCGTATCGCAACTT
>UZAF01016160.1:8511-19422 GCA_900617895.1 Haemonchus placei
GCCTATCAGTGCGCAATCACCCATTTTTCCGTGAGGATATATGCTGCAGTCTTTCGTTATGCATTGCTTATGTAGAGCCTGTTCCGAACTAATAGCTGCTTGATGTTGTTACTAGGAATATTCACTAATTGTACAACATTTTGCAACCCAGCTCTGAAAACGCTCCGTTGTATAGCATTGCTAACTTTATCGGAGATAAAGGGAAGACATAGTGGCAACTTATTTTAGGGCGTAGCTCACCGCGTGTTAGTGCGATATTTTCTAGAACCTCGTGATGCCGTAAAACCGTTCACAGCTGCTATCTCACAAGCTAATCATCGTGATTCGAGACGTTCAAAGTATTTGAATCATAAACAGATGATGGCATTTCTAGAATCTCCTTTCTTATTGCCATGTCTAAAGCGTACGAGCGGTAACGCCGAACACAATAGATGAGAAAAACGCACATAAGGTGCGAATAAGTGCAGACGTCAACAACTTTACTTTTATCAAAATCTGCTACCGCAACAAATACCGTGCTCTATCTGTGGATATTGCAGCCATGCAGTCAAATAGTGTTGGGTAGGGTGAAATATGCTCTAGTTAAACACATCCAAATTTTGCGCGATTTGGTCTACTAAGAAAAAATTATGAACGAAAAACCGCCTCGAAGACTTGAGCGCTACTGTATGTCCGTTCTTTGAGAGGAACAGTCTGCCCTGTCGACTCCGCCGGTCTCATCCTGTCTCTATCCACAGGCAAGTCTAGGGTACTGTAGCGGCGGTTGAACGATGCCGCCGAGCTGATTCGGCGGCTTCGTAGGCCACCAAACGATCGAGGCGATCAACCAAGCAGCGAGCCCTCTCTTACCTTCCCCGCCGAACGCCCCGCGACGCTTAAATGCCTCGCCGAGCAGGAGGCGGAGAACAAGGGGATGGCATCATGAACATGCAGTTCATGACACTCTTCTTCAGCAGGAGGGGTTTGTTTGCATGATCATCCATACTTCGTTTGTGATGCATTTGCGTGTAATCGAAGGCACACATGAGCACCTACATTCTCGCAATCAATTGCGAATTTATATGCTACGTGGATGATTCTTGCCATGTCAAATGGGAGATTCAATTCGCTTCAATCTTTTCGGTGTGCCTTCGCCCCAGTGCGCCTCTACTGTCTTGTAAGGATAAAAAGGTGAGCTAAGAGAACGTGTTGCCAAAGAGCGAGAGCCGTTTGGTGCATCGTGTCAAATACTGCTCCGAGTTACAAAAAAATCTACTTCGTGAACCACCAGGTCAGGACACGTTTCAAGTAGCCCGCTGGAGTTCTAATTGAAATGAAACGATGAGAACTATCCTACACGGAAATCTATTTATTTCAATTAGCGTGCTTACGCTCACCTCGCAGAAAACTTGAAAGAGTACACGATGTCGCCGCAGCTTGCACAAGACGACGAAGACCAATACGAGCAAACGCTGCAGGTCATGGCTCTCATAAAAAGCAGCATTTCACCAATTAATTCAGCCAAAAATGATTTGCAGCCGTTAGTTGTTAGACACTATCAAAAAGAAGGATGACAAGAGAAACATGCTCCCATATCCCTAAACGTGCTCAAAACGAGGTTTAAGCAGGAGAAAATCTTTCGCAATGTAAACGGAATTATCCGAAATGCAATTTGCCTCCAATGTCGCCTGGCTCTTACTATGTGAACAACCCGTCTTATTTGGAAACGAATTCGAACATCACATGAATCATAACCGACATCCATATCGGAATGGCCTTCCCGGAAAGGACCACATACTGTGGCTAGCGAGGCAACGCTTATGAATACCGCAACCATAAGTAGTGTTCAAAAAGAGCTTAAAAAACTGTGTCGCGGGCGAAAAATCTTAGGAACTCACCGGAAATGTCTCCATCACCTAAGGACAGCACTGTGCTAAGAATCCTTCCAGTCAGTTGGTTGCGACTTCATGGGCCTTTCTACTACAAGAACAGTGAGAAATACTACGTTGCCCTACGTGCGTGTCTCAGACGAAAGCAGGGCATTTCGAAGCGATGGAAGACATGCCTACAAGAGCGTTGTTGAACTCTTTTATGAGGTTCATTTTTCGGAGAGGGGGATTTTCACTACTGGTCGAACACTATGGCACGGATTTCTATCTGGGCCAAAAAAAAATCATTAAAAAATGTCCATTTCAGAGCTTTAGCGATTCTCTGATGTTCTGTATCTCTAATCGCACAATACTATGGATTTTCAACCCACCAGGGGCACCCTAGATGGGTGGAGCCTGTTAAAGACTCGTAGAGTCAGTAAGACGTACCCTCGTTAAATCCGCCGGACGAAAAAAGCTGCAACATGCACAGCCCATGTATATCGTCATGACACAAATGGCCATAATCAACCTAAAATACAGTTTATGTGTGATGGACAAGGAGTAGGGCACAGATCCAACGTGTGATCTAGATCCAACCCGACTACATTGCCGTTTCCCAGACGCGCTCTATGTGCGATTCAGAACACCAATTTACGACTACGAAATCGATGTTTACTACCGAAACACAACAAAGATTGCGGCACTCTACGTACTTTCTGTTGAAAAAAGCACAGTGTGCTCATCTGTCTAGGTGAATCTTTCCTTGGAGAGCCCTAGTTGAAGCTTCGTTTCTTCCGCCGCAACAAACGCTCAAAAGCGAATCAAACAAATCAGCGCACATCTCTATCGTATCATCCTCTGCAGTAATCCTCCATTTGCCTATCTGTACCCACCTCTACGGCGTATTCAACATCCCATTTTGCTTGCGTGCTGGTCTCGCTGTCGGCTTATTGTTAGTACTTATCGCTGAGTCGTAAGCTTGGCGTTGTCCGACATTCTAGAGAAGAACGACGCTATTCGCCTCTATTCACTTCATTCTATTCTAACCGTGCTCTGTGAAATGGTTTGTTTCTGTGGTTCCGGTCAACTAAGTTGCGGAGACTGACCTCTTTGTATGTGGAAGGAGCTGTTCGACAGGGAGCCAAATATATGAAAGTTAACATTGCCATTGCCGCCCTTCCAACAGCGTCGACGCCTGGTAGATGCATTCCATTCATTTGATGATTGTAACTGCTTGATGCTTTACTTAGTTCATTGGCCATCGTTGTTCACTTGCAACGTCAGTAAATGAGTGGTCATCGACTGTCAGTATGCAAGTTGTATTTGATGAGATGATTTGATGTTGTTTTTGAGCTGCTGTCCTTCTAGGCGCAGTGTCGCGACCAATCGCGACTTCGTATGCTGTGTGCGTCACTCCGTCATGTCAAAAGGGAGATCCACTCTGCTTTAATGCCGCGTGAGACACGATCCGCGCATAAAACGGCGGGCTCCAGAGCTAGTAATGTTTACTTTCCTTCATCCGTTAAGCCACGACTGTCCCGTCAAATCTTCGCCTACCTATAGAGGGTACAATACCCACAAATCATTTACCATCTATACCGTCAAAGATTTGCCACCACGTTCTTAATCTATGCCACAGTCCTACACGTTCAAGACCACGTCACCTTTTCGATACCACGTCACCCGATGGATGCCACGCTACTCTGGTTCGACTCGACACCGCGGTAACACGCTATGATAGACGCAGATTACTTAAGGGGTCAGTCTCATTTGAGATCTGTTTCTGTGTTGTTTTATTTACTTCTTCTATAAACTATTCGTTGGACTGTGCAATACAGAGGTACATGAACCTTTCGCAGCAAGGATACTCTGCTGTCTGATCAGACCTCACTTTCTACATTATACATTCCACAGCACTCGCATTTCCGTTGAAGGATTTCTCAAACTTGCTTTTAATGTCAAAACCGCGTACAACAGCAGATATTTTTTATCTGATAAATCCTAATAACTGCACCTGAGTTTCAACGATTGAAAAATCGTGGAGAGATGAGAAACTTCTCGAAATCTCGGACGATGACACTAGACAAATTTCATCCTGAACGTCCTCAGCCACGTGAGAAGCTGTCACCCTATTCACATGAAGATAAATGTAGTTCGTCACGTGGTTTCAATATCACATGGACTGACGTCTGCGAATCCCGGAACTAGAAACGGAAGTTGTTAAGATTCTGCGGCAAAACGGGTACAGAAGAAAAACATTTTGAAGCATTTTGAAGCTGGGGATACCGAACACCTCGGGATACTCCACTCGTGTTTCCTTTCATTACAGACTCATTTGCGAGAGATGGCAGTCGCGTTAAAAGAAGATCAGGATTGCAGTAATCCCCGTCCACACCACATTTGGTGACGGCTTTCTAACATCATCACGTCTGCATGACAGTCGTTGTGAAAGAACTAACTGTAATATATGGGGAGGATGTGAGGTGTGCCAAGAAAAATGTATGGTGTCTTGCTTGTAACGGATTTTACATAGGAAAAACTTCAAGGCCGCTGCACAAGAGAATGGACGAACTTCTAAGAGCTTTGTGTAGTCCACAACAACAAAACAAAAATCCATTCTCCAGACAGCGTATACTTTCAGTCGAAAGGAAAACAAGGGAAGCGTATAAGATACACATAAATAAGTCTCATTCGCCACTGACATTCGCCTGTGGCGACGGCGGATTCTATCCGCTTTGATGTTGGAGTCCGGTGAGTATTTCATGAAGTTTGTAATTTTCCGAAACGTTTCTGTCGTTTTTTGCTAGAGTTGAACGCCATCGGATATTGTAAAACATCTCGAATTGCGTTGAGGCCCCTGAAAACGACGATTACGTCAAAACATTAGGCCGCTAAGTTAATAAAGTGTTCCACCCGAGAACCGCGAACGGCAGAATTTCAACTACGTTGACGACAATACCGAAGTTGAAACAAGGGAGAAGTTGGTGACTATTCGATGACGTACCGCCTAACCACTTCTCTCTCGTGCGCGAGACGGTTTCACTTCGGCAGAAAGTGGTGGCCACCCGACATCGTTGAAGTTCCCCCAGCGGTGCAGAACGACCTGCCTGCTTCTAAGATTCACTCTCAACAAGAAGATATGGACAACGTGCAAGCTCTCGGAAGATCATCCGACAGTAATTTCCATTTACCACCGATTTTGAGAGCTGTGATCAAGGAAAAACAGCGTGTGCCGAAACGAACTCTATGCGCAAAAATACGACAGACTGTGGACAGATCGTCATGGAAACTCCCGTGACCAGGTTCATAATTCCACCCCAGGGCGTCTTCACAGGAACAATAAAGCACAGGGCGCTGGTAATATGGCACGGGTTACAGTACTTAGTGACACTCAGCTCTCCTTCAATACGCAAGAGGTGTTAAATTTAGGTACGTCTTTCTCGCCTGCACGAAACCTAAATGCACTTAAGTTTCACAAAGTTGTTTGAGGTCTCCATAGGTTAAGAAAACTACTGCGCACTAAAAGCAGGCAGGATCATGAGTTGCTGGCAACTTCCAATCCTAATCGTGGCTTATCAGTTTCGGTACCATTTCCGCGTATTTTTTCTAAGAAGCCCCTGAAGTGCATGAGGCTGACGTTACGTTTAGAATATTATAAGCAGAAGTCCTAACTAATTGCAACTAATACAGAGGACCACGGAATACGGACTTCGACACAATCAACGGTAAGGGCTGAAAGAATTACACATGTTAAGATCGAATGGTACCGTACGCATATCGATTAGTGATAAAGGTGGGGTGAATTCGTCGTTATGTCGCAATGACTTGACTCCCCACAACCGAACGTCATTTTAGCGACTCCTTTGTTTACTGCTATTTCGTTGAACGTCGCCAAATCTACATGTATTGATGGCAAGTTGTTCAGTAAAGTTAAACTGGATAGCGCAAATTGTCCAGTTTTTATAGCCTAATAGAGACCTATGAACTCTCCTCCACCGATAGGCTATCAACATCACCGAACACTTACAAAACTCGTCCCATCATTAGTTGTGGTGGGGGGGGGGGGGACAAATGAGGGAATCTCGTGGCCAGGTGTTGAGTTCGGTTCCACTATTCGAAATGCTCGATAGACCAACATCTTTAAATGAGCAGGGAAACACTTTCCTCAAGTGAGAGGTTTCGCTGTGGGTCAACACCGGCTTCGGTTCTTGCGGTTTATTTTATTGATAGGATTGAAGTGCGGGTTTTGGAACGTCGTCTCTTAATGTATTGCAGATATTCGACGACCACTCCATCGCGTCTACACAGTTCGAAATGGACAGTGTTTTCAACCTATGAATGAACAGTCATTACATTAAACTCACACGAGAGATACCAAATAACGGTTGGATCCCTTATCTCAACACCCAAGTCAAAGTGTCCAACGGCGTTGCAAGTCTAAAGTGGTGCAGTAAAGCCAGTTTGGAGAAAATCCTACTGCACGCTACATCAGCTCATCCACAAGCCCTCAGACGTGCAGTCGCCAACAACTTTTTGAGAACAGCAACGAGTACCTGCACTGGTAAGTTAAGGTTAAAAAGCCTTGACGTTTAGCTTGCGAGATAGCTCTACCAACGGCTATACGGTATCGCAGAGCCGTGAAAAGCGGCACACCAATACCCAGGAGTCTCCGCACATTATAATGACCACTTTGCCTTCCTTTCATCCCCGAAAAAGTCAGCACTGCAATACGACGAATCATTTTCAGAGCTGATCTGCAAGATGTTGTCCAATTGGTGAACATACCTAACAGCAACACTAAGCAACAGTTGGTTTGAAACCGGCTCTACAATAAATAGTGCTTGACAAACGACTGTACCTTGCGTCCCTCAAAAAAAAAACAGGTGATTGCGAACTTAAGAGCGTGATCTGCCACCTGGAATGTCGGGCACGTGGATCATCTGATATCGGCGAGACAGTACGACAACTAGCTATACGGATAAAAGAACATCTAGCTAGTATGCAGCGCGGGAATCTATCGACACTCAGTCGACGTAAAGTTGAGGAACACGTCGGCGATAATTTTGAAATGAAGTGGACAGTATTAGCGCAGGGGATGAAAACTTCAGCAGGAAAGGCAATAGAGGCATTCTGGATTCTGCAGAGGGAACCCAAGATGAACAACAGAGAAGAGTGTCCATCCATAACAAGTGACCTCTTGCCATACTTACCGCTGTGCGAGCTATGACTCGTGGTTAGTAGCATCGCAGTGCAATCTCCCTTATCAGTATAAGAGAGACATCAATGAATCTCATTCACACTGACAGTCGCCCGTGGCGACAACGGATTCTGTCTGCTTTGACAGTGGAGCCTTGTATTTTACGAAGTGTGTAGTTTCACGATAAGTTTCTGTCGTTCTAGCGAGTCAAATGCCATCGAATACTGTAAAACATCTCGAATTGCATTTAGGCCTCTGAAGACGACGATTTCGTCGAACCATTGGGCCGTTAAAGTAATGAAGTGTTCCGCCTAGAAACCTAGAACGGGGAAAGATTTTAATAACGTAATAAGGAAAGCGTTACAAATAAAGAAATTAATCCCACCCCTTAACAGCTAGTAGGAGATGAAAAAGGCGATGGGCTTCATATCAATATAGAATGTGCTCTCAGTAGGAAAGCGTTATAAAGGCTTTATCTCTCTATTACTACATGTATATTGATCCGAGACCGCCAATTCACCCCCAACCCGGCTGTTCAACTCTCTTATGGGTAACCGTTGTTTTTATCGAGCTGTTATTTGATGGTCTATGCTGCTGTAACTATAAATATGCTTATAATTCAGTGGACTTGAAGAAGGACGTATGCCCGAAACGTCGTCACCATTAATAATTGAGACAAAGGCAAGAGTTTCACATATCCTCTAGACACAAGAAGATCGAAGCAATAAAGCTCAGGGAAACAACTAATTTATGTGATATTTCAGGTAAATAGTTGGACGAAGACGGGGAGAGCAGAGTAGAAAGAGTCTAGTGAAGATCGCTAGAAGGAAGTTGAGGTTAACAGGTCAGCAAAGAAGGGCGATTATGAGTAAAATAAACGATTCCGCTCTGTGTGTTCAACAGCACTCCAACTACCGCAAAGTCTCGTGCCAGATATACTGGTGAGAGGAACCCAATGGAAGCTCCGATGGTCGTGAGTAATTGGTTGGTCATGGCGTGAATGTAGTTTGTGAATCACGCCTGACCCACTATCGTAGAGCCAGCAAGATTCTGATGTGTAGATTCCTGACAGATGGAGCAGTAGCGAATTATCTGAAAGGGGAATTGAGCAGTCCTGGTATTGGAATTTTGCACGGTGAAGAGATTGCTCAGCTGATGGTAGGGCTGGTGTGCAGGGGCGAACAATGCAAAAACAGTAGAAATGAGCAAAGTAGTGGAAAGGAAAGGGTGGCTAGGGACATACCTGCTCGAGGTGGTATAGACCGGTTCTCGCCACGAGTCCCACGACATGAAAGTGAATGGGAAGAACACTTCATTCGAACTAGACGAAGGCTCATCTCTATCTACGAGAAGACTTGAATTAGGTGAACCGACCCTCATTTGCAAGCTGTGGAGGTGATGATGACGGCGTTTGATAATGAACGCACCATTTTTTCAGTCCGAGTTCGACGTAAAAGGAAGCAATAATAAATATACATGTTTTCAAGGAAAGGAGCCAATTCCTGTGCGGAAAAGACAAGATAAGGAAATTGAAACTGTCTGTGGACTACGTACGGGAGCGTGCGCAGTGTTATATAGGTCCTCGAAGTAAACACGACGTATAAATGATTGTTGCTTCATAAAGAATGATACATTCCCCTCGAATACCAGCCACAAAACCTCACCCTCATTGCACTATGTGATGAAAATCTACTTACTGGTTAGTGAAGTTTCTATGGTTTCCTGCCATACATGCCGCACTGCGACTTGCCAAAATGTGATCTTCCTTATCACGAGTATGAGGGTGGCAGCAGGATGTCTGATTCGCGATGGACAGTTGCCTGTGACGACAAGCGAGTCTTCTTTTTCGCTTGTCGATCAGACCGCGATGAATTGCTTCTAAAAACATGAGTTCCGAATTAGCGATCACGTTCACGGAAGAGGATAGGTCGCTTGTTGGATGAGTTGCAAAATTCCCTGAGCGCATTCAGGCCTCTGAAGACGGCGATTGCGTCACAACTTCAGATCGCTTGACCTAATGAGTCGTGTTTACACGATTCATTACTAAAAAGACGGGAGGAGCTGCATGCAATATAAGTGTTGTTATCAAAGAAATCAGCTGCATTGTATTCTCCTCAGTTGGAATGTATGCCAGAAGAACGAGCCCGCCTTATGCAACACCAGACCTGGAGCATTATTGAAATTGTATTGAATAAGAATACTATTTGATCTGCGAAGAAGTCAACCCTAGATGCCAAGTACGACAAGCTGTGAAACCTTTCTCATGGGAACAACTACAGGCACGAAATCCGTTTCACCACGGGCTTTCCTATAGGAGGGGAAGGGGGAAAAGGTACGTATTACGGTGCTCTGCGACGGTCGCCCCTACTCTAATCCATTGGATGTGTTCAAATTAGGTCCGCCTTTCTCACCAGCGCAGAACATCAATGAACATA
This sequence comes from Haemonchus placei, assembly GCA_900617895.1. NCBI lineage: Eukaryota > Metazoa > Nematoda > Chromadorea > Rhabditida > Trichostrongylidae > Haemonchus > Haemonchus placei. The sequence goes on from UZAF01016160.1 coordinate 17,994, forward strand.
TGCTAAACAAAGCTGTTAGGGTCTCCGAAGTTTTAGAGATTCATGCGTAGTTGCTGAAAGTTCCAAGTCCTACTTTTAGTTTGATGGCTTCCGCGCCACACGTCAAGCACATGATCGAGCCATAGCCTGACTCCTCCTCACGACTTGCTGTCCACTGTCATGTAAGTAAAAAGGCTTTTCCTCACAGTTTCGTTCCCTCAACAGTATATGTATGGTTGAGGGTGAGAATGACAGCTGAGAATGAGAATGACAGTAGGATTCATTGTACGTTTGCTAACATTATGTGCTACAACATGCTGCAATCACATTTCAAATATTCCCTATGAGCGCGGATAGAGGCGCGAAGTCTGTTCTCGAGCCCTTCGCATGTTACACGTAGGTATTATTCTCCATTCTTCCCTCCGTTCTTGGCCTTACTTTCTAGGGATCGAACTTGGAACTGAGTCTGCAAATTCAAAGACCCTCTCCTAATCAGGGATTACACGGAGGAGTAGGAGTGATCTATGCTGTGGAAAGCAGTATGACCATTCCTCTCTGATAATGAAGTAGCAGCTAATGTCGGCACTCCCGAGCGAGCTTGGCACTCTGGGCTTGAGTGCCATCATGCTGGAAGGACGAGCTGATTCATAAAACGAAGCCGGATCGGTGCTCCATTGCGTCTACCAGTATGCTCTTTGAGTATCTTCTTTGTGACTTTTCACTCCGTCATCGACAAACCACAGGCGTCTTACGCTTGCCAGTGACTCCCTCGATGGACAACATTTTGCTGCTCCTCAAGCACCTTTTTTGAGAGCTTGCACGCTTGTTTTTATAGTCAGAACATGATCTTTATGGCCAAAACATGATCGCTTTATTTGTTGGGGGATGGCATTGCTGCAGAAGTTTTTTAGACAGAGAAAAAGATGAAGGGTTGCGTGTCTCCACTCAGGTGAGTTAGCTACTCTAAGCTGCAACATTTCTGCATATGAAGGAGCGACAATGAGGCTTTCGCTTCACAATCCACCCACTGACAACTCCGGTCATTCCTGCTCCTTGGCAGTCTTTTCAGGCTCATCCCGAATCACGATCGACACGTGAACGGACTATTTTTTCAGTGCCATCCTCAGGAACACTGGCTCTTCTGTTGAATACTGCTTTGCCGTACAGGTTTGTTATGGCTGTTTCGCTTTACTGGTCAACGTTTCGACTGAGTCATCGTCCTCAGGACCTGAAAATAGTCCGAAGCTCCTGATCCGTGACTTACCCGACCAAGCGTCCAAACGCGCTAGGCTAGTTGCAACGACCCGACCAAGCGCCCAAACGCGCTAGGCTAGTTGTAACGACTCCCGGAAACTAAAATACGGGAAAGTTCCCAGCAAAAAACCAACCTTCTGCGGTTCCACCAGCGTTACGTCCCACTCTATGTGAACAACAAGGGATCAATGAGACA
>UZAF01016160.1:24031-34658 GCA_900617895.1 Haemonchus placei
ACTCGTTCAAACCGTTACGAACTTCGCCGCGCAATTTGCCGTGCGCATCCTCGGACGCACGTTCGTACACATACCCGTGTAAGTGATGCTGGTTCACCGAAGGAGATTCTTATATAAGGCTGCATAGATCACACATGAGTGAAAGACATTTTTATCGTTGATACTGCCCCATTCCCAACTGCAAAGTGAGATATCAACTTAACTTGTTCCAATGAAGAGCGAGAATTCCTTAAACTCTCGTATGAACGCCGAGGATTCCAACTGAATGACAAAACTTGGACTCCATCGTGAAATGTTCAATAAACCTCCTTGCAAGAATATGACATAAAGTTTTGTTTTTCGTTCCTCAGGTCACACCTTATTGAATGCTATGTACAATACAATGATACAAAGCGAAATTTGATCAAAAACGACAACGATTAATTTGCGTTCTACTTTTGGTGCGTCCGAGTTGCAGAAGAACAAATTGCCATTCTTTGGTGTCAGTAAAGAAACACTGTCTAGTATCTTCATATATGGAAAGGACCGTTTTCCATTCATCCTATTCTCTGCATACAAGCTCATGAACTAGCTGATGATTTGTTCTGTTGAATGCTAGGGAAGGAACTCCGAGGCCCAGTGTTTCCAGGGAAGATAATAGAAAATTTAATAAGGTGAAAATTATGACTAGTAGGTCCAGCTCAGGTTATGATAATGTCTGAATCCTGTCCCTAACAAGCCACCAAAGAATGGCTGAGAGGTTACAGCTTCCCTTTCTTTCCCTCCCCTTTTTCTCTTCTTTTAACTCTCTAACAAAGACAGAGGAAACCCTTTGAGTTTGCAGTACACGAAATTGTATAATATTCCTTTTCTAATCCTGATTCCCTACCGTATTCTCACAACTACCTTGAAGTGATGCGAACAAATTATTTCTTCACTAATTACTCTAAAAATGAGGTTATCTATGTGTTATATAAATTCGAATTTACGAACGAAATTCTCCTCTCTTCTGCGCGGCAGGACTCTCCAAAGCTCCTATCACTCAGTTTCTACCAGCTATCGACTTCTGCTCATCATGTATTACATACGTACCTATTACCATACTACAGTTACTCGTTTCTAGGAGCTACAACTGCACCTTGTGATGTGAGTGATGGTGCGCGGAGTGGGACCTATCCAGAAGAAAAACCATACACACCAATTCGGGCCTTATGTAATCTCATTACTGCAAGTCCTTTTACTTTAGCGTTAAAGTTCGCCTTTCAGTTTTCTTGATGTGTTCTAACCAGGCGCTAGAGTATGTTGGCAGACTGACGTATAGACCGACAGACTGAATATATAATGGCAGTTTATCTACCTAGGAAACTCTGTTGGGAAAACACATAGACAACCAAATCGGCCAACAATTAGAGAGGTTGCGGTTGTTGACACGTTTATTTAGTGTTTTCTGGGTGGTTGATTTCATTTTGATGTTATTGGACCTTGTCGATACGGATAGTTGCGTAGTTTCCAAAACAGCCAATCTACTACCGCCCTTCTCCTGAATTTCTAGCTTCAAAATCTCTGAATCATTGGTTTCCTCGCACCAGTTTCATTTCTCCCGTGATCTACGGAGGTGATTTCAAGAAAGACGCTTTCTATTATTACAGGTTCACAAAGTGCTGTTCTTATCAAAGTTTCGCAAATTAATTTGAAAGCCAAGGATTGCCTGTTTGGTCAGTGCATTACGTTGTAGCAAGCTTTTACGATTCCTGTCATATAGCTAGCTGTCATATCCTACAAAAAACGTTATCGCAAAAAATTTCAAGCTCTGGCTGGAAATTCCTTCCGCCTTGGATTCTGGGTTATCCGGTATACTTTTGTACATAATACACCTTCACCAACCATTCCTACTCTGGCCCCCAAAAACCAGTTCATCAACTTAACTTCTTTTTCTACTGTCTGTTTTGTTTCACAAGAGGCAGACCGAGAATCTTGTGACCAGACTAATAAATAATCTCAACTTTTTGAACCCTCTAGCTAAGATTTGGCCACCAATATGTTCATTGATCCTCTGTATAGTGTTGCGCCACCCATGGTACAAAAATCATGTCATTGACCCTGACTAGTATCTGAAAATTATGTAAACGCCGTACCTGTCTACTCCACTCGTATAGAGAATCAGCGTTCATTGGCGAGACTGTTCGGAAAAAAGCTTCCAAAAAAGCCATTTCGAGCGGAGCAATCACTTAAGGTATGGATGACCGTCGCAAATGCAGCAGCAATCCGAGCGGAGTATGTAGAAGGCCCTGGAAATATAAGGAGGGATTCCAAATGCCAACATCTTTGAAAAAGGTTAAATCGTTTCGACTCATGCTAACCTCGGCTTTGTGATGTGGTGAAATCACCTCTAGGTAAATGCTAAATCTTTGGTTCCCCACTTGAAGAGGCCTCACAACCTCAGTTTCGAGCAATGAGCCTAAAACAAACTTCAGGAAGTAAATAGTAATTAGGAATGTGATTAACCAATATGTCTCGGATAAAGGACTGATCAGCACAGTGACTCAATGCCCATGAGAAATAGTACAGTACGCGGTGTAAGATTATCCATAAGATTCACAAAAAAATTTACTAAGAGAACAAGGAAGTATGTAATACATATATGCTCTTTACTTAAGCTTTTTAAAAAGGCCTTTGCAACTTGAAAATTCAGGCTTTCTGAGTGGGAGACATACACACTGTTAAGCTGCCTCCGGCATGCCATTGATGACGAACGTGGATATATAAAATACAAAAATTTCAGGGTTCTGGAGGGAAACTTATTCGAAGGTATAACAATTCTTTTGGAATAGAAAATTTTACAACAAAATTAAAATGTAGATAAGTTTAATAGACGAAGATTTGATGGAAATAGATGAAGCTGAGGATAGGAATGTGTAACGGACCAGATCTGCCACGCAGCATGGGTGGCATGGGCATCTTTTATCGATAAACGATTGATTGTGCAAGTTTGACCTACCTCCAACTCATTCAGTTAATTGGTCAGTAATGGATTCTTGGTAACTGAACGAAAAGCCGATTTGATAGTAAAGGCCAGTATGAGTCCAGGATCAAGAGGGTCTCTACTATCGAGTTTGCAACTTGATGGAACTTCTCTCTTTCCTCTCAATTGTACTTTTTTTCTCTTTTTCTATTACTATTGGCCGTTTTTATCTCCAGCCGTTCGTTTCTTTACGACATTTTATGCTACTTCTACTTTACCTATACATTTTTTTCAGAAACAAGTTTTTGCTGTGATCAGGCTTCCTCATATTTATATCAAACTTGGGATTACTTTCTGACGGGTAGTGTAGCAGAATTCTGGCTCATCATGGTTGTCGTTCATCCCACACTTGATACTCCTGTAGCAAAACAAACTGGTAAGGACCGCTTTCCAGCTAAATAAATCGCATACTGAACGTTAAATGAAATTAAGATGTCATTATTAGGCATTGATTGCTGGAGATCAAGGTTTGTTCCAAATTGCTCTCCAACTCTTTGTTTTATTGTTTGGTTTTAGAGCTTTTTCAACGTTCTCATTTGATTGACCTACTATTCTGTGCTTAAACCTTATAATGATTAAGTTGTTCACTACTTTGATCTCCCATTTGGCTAAAGTTGAGAAACTAGGGGTTGTGCGAGATTGTGATGAAAAAGTTGCATGAAAGGGATATTGGGACGAGCTGTCCAAATGTGTGTACCATTACGTCAGCTGGGTGCAGTAAGTTGCCTGCGTGCAACGTGTGCGTCCTGGTGCGAATAGTGCAATTGTGTGGTCTATACAACGCCGTGAGAAGTCTTCGCCTTGGGTGTGTAGCCTTGTGTCTTACTACGTCCTTCCTAGGAAGTTTTTCGACTTTAAGTGTCTCTTGTGCTATCCATGAAGGTAACAGATTCAATCTCAGGAGCAATTTCAAAAACCTTTCTTATCGTTAACTGTGCCTATAACTTTCCGCTCATTGTCTCCACTTAAGCTGTGATCTATTAGTAGCTTTTAAGTGAGCAGAAGAGTTGGTTGTACAGCAGTAATGAGACCTAGTAGATAGGTGACGCCCTATTAGACCTATACTAACATAATTCTTTTTCAGGAAAAAGGAAATTCCCCAGCAATGCCTTCTTCACCAAGTATTTTCTGGCTGGTGGGTGAATTTACCCGTGAGGGAACTCTTTCACCCTCATGTATCGGCCTCACGGTAATTATATGTTTTGTTTCTCAGGACAACAAATGGCTGACCCCACTGATCAAGAAGTACCTCCTGGGGCTGACTTTCTGGAAAGATTTCTCATCACTAAGCGGAAGTATATAGCTTTTCTTCTGCCACTGATAGTTATGCACGTAAGATTTACTAAGTTTTCTGGTATTATCGCTTTTTGATTTTCATTTTTTTTTTGAAGATCTTTTAGGGTTAGGCCAGACTGAGGTGAAGTTTATATTCCGGGTCCTTAGTGAGTCTTTGAAATTACTATCTCAACATTTCCACGTCCTCAGTACTTGCTAGGGAATCCAAAAATCTTTCTTAAAACTCATTTTTTCATTCACGATAATAATGACCGTTGACTTTGTTCTGAGTCAATTACTTCCGTGAAGACTCCTTTTTTCAGCTCCTCTGGTGGTTCACGGCATATCGCTATGACTGGTTTCCATTGTTCCGTACGAGATGGCAAATGCCGGTGATTATGCTTTTAGGGTCCACGGTTGCCGGTAAGTCTGTTCTTTGGATTTTCTTCTTCTGAATTATTTACTCAGGCGAAATTGACGCTATGGGTAAGTATAGGACCGAGAATTCCGGGGAACCAAAATCAGCTTGGAACGAAATCCCAATAATTTGCCTTCACTCAGAAGTGTTATTCAATGAAATGCCTTCAAAATTTCAAGAAGATGTCGAAGTTGTGGAGCACCCCTAACTGTTCTCACCATGGTCTTTCATCAAGCCCTTGTCGAACCCATTTACACTCAGGATGTGAAGTAAACTTTTTTTCTATCCAACCGTGGTTCCTTAGAGTTTAACCGTTTTTACTTTCGGAAGAAATTTTTAAAGACCTCTTTTCTATAGAGAAAATGCCATTGTGAAATTTAGGTATGACGGCTGAGGGTGGAGGGGCCATCGCATTTCCATTTATGACTCTATGTCTTCAAATCGATCCAGTATCAGCTAGGGATTTCTCTCTAATGATCCAATCCTTCGGCAAGTTCCAGACCTTGTAATTTCTCATCACCTACTGCTTATTTATTTGACTTACCTATTCATAGACCAGAGAATATTTGTTCGATACTTCTTCTAATTCAATATACTGAGCGGATTGCATACAGGGATGGGATGTGCCCTATTCGCTGTTCTGTACATGAGGATCCAAATAGAAGAGAAATCACTGCTGTTTGGATGTCTAGGCTCCATTCCTGGAATGATTCTCGGCCTTGCCTATGTAAGTTTTTAGCATTACGACTTCCTCGTCCATATATTGACAGTGCTTTCTACCCTTTCCAGGTCGACGATCTGCTCGGGGCCTCTGAGAAAAAGATGCTGTTCGTTTCAATTTGGTGCTCATTCGCTATAGCGCTCTATTTGCTAAACTCAGAAAAGAAAAGAATAACCTACTCAAAAATCCCCGATTTTAAGCTGTGGAAAGCTCTGGTACTCATCGCAACTGGATTCGTTGGAGGTGAGCTATCGGAATTGACGATATGGCGAAGGTGATCGACATAAGACTTTCAGCTAAAAGATTCCTAATTACAATCGTGGTACCAGAGGTTGATGTAAATGCTTAGGAAACTTGATTTCTTCGTTTCTGAACATGGCAATGTTTTAAGACTTGATATTCTAAGGTATTCTGAAGAAGGGTCATGTTAGAGGCACCCCTTCTCGGCAGTGTAAAGCGGGAAGCCGTCGAGGCGAGCCTACTGTCACTTAGGCGGTGAAGCATATGTAATCTGAGAAAATTATCCCGGCAATGTTCCGTTGCCCGACTCCTCTTTGTCTCGTCCCGCGCTTGTTCAATCGTTTCACCTGCTCTGAATTATTTCTCCTGTGAAAGGAGGACTTCTAAGGGACTGCTGTCCAAATGATCTCCAAAACCCATCCCCAAATTATTCCCCTTTAAAACGAACAACTTCTTGAGCTTTTCCGTCTCTGCTGACGAGAGTGAGTAAAATAGCGGACAGGTTTTAGGGTATGGGTGTGCGGGGATAACTTATTATTGCATTCAATAGAGGAAAACCCAAAGTAAAATTTTTGGGTGTTACTTCGTTCGTTACGTTCGTTAATTCGACCTTATCCCATTCCGCGGGAGCAGACTTTCTTCCTCAAATATTCAGTTGCAACTGCTATTGTCAGCGTCTGGATCACGCCTATGCCCTCGGAGAGTACCCTAAAATTCTCAAATTAGATCTGGTCTGATTCTTGGAAAAATTCACTACTGAATGGGAAAAATACTAGTCAGGTTGATGACCGCTTTTGGGCCTGTCATCGAAGATATTCCAGATGGTGAGTATGCGAAGATTCCAGTGAGTGTTGTAGTGATTGTAACAATCTTCCAGGGATCTTCACATCATTCGCTGGATCTGGAGTGGATATATGTATTTTCTCTATAAACACTTTGTTATTCCGCGTTTCCGAGAAGACAGCCACCCCTACGACAGTTGTGATGATGGGTGAAGAATAAATACCTCTGCAACCTCCTCAAAGAGTCTTATATCGGACATGTTTAGGATTGAATTCGATGATAGGGCTGTATTGTCGCGCAGTGTGGTATGCCAATGTATCCGAGCTCACATATGAATATCTGAAAGTGACCATACCAGTTGCTGTGACCATGGCACCTGTTGGAAGTTTCCTCGGCTCACACTTCCATAGACAGGTAAACTTCGAGCCACCAGAAATCGAATTGTTAGTAACTATTGTTGTATTTTATCGCTTCCTGAGATACGGTACCTATCCCTTTCCTCATTCTGTGCAAGAGCTGTACAGTCATTCAATTCAGTTGTTAACGAATTTGTTTTCGAATGACTTCAGAAAAAGAAACTCGCTAAGACTAACCGTGTGTAATTCAGGTACTGGCCTGTTTCGTGTATGTTTTGGAAGCTCTGTCTCTCTTGGGATTCTTGATCACGGGTCCACCTATTTTCCTAGGTAAAGTTTTCTCCGAAAAATAGACTCTGTCATTGAAGCATCAACATTCCGATTTATTATTAATTGAGTCTTTTTAGTTGTTCTCGGTGCTGGAATTATCGTAGTCGCATTCTTTTTCTTCTATGTGATCAGCAAATTTGGAGAAATGATCATGCCTGATGGAAGGGCGAGAGCAGATAGTACTGCATGATACGGGTTGTATCGCAATGTTCTGTATTCAAATGTAAATATAAACATCGCCGGTAAAACAACTGCTTGTCTACCATGTGCTTCTAAATTTATCTTTCTGTAGAATGGATACGGTAGCATACATTTATTACTGCCTTAAATACATATATTACTGTCGCATATTTTACTGCCTTTGTAAATAATTATTGATTCAACAAACTTTGTAAGCTGAGAGAGATGATTTCCTCAAAACGTTTTGGACACCCTAATAAATCATTACTCCACATAAATGCATATGCAACGGATCTAAATTGCCACAATTACTTTATTACCATATTCATGACGCATTCTGTGTAGAAATTTCGATTGGTCCACAATCCTCAGGCTCAAATCACATTTAGCTCCTGAATAGAAACCGAAATGCATGGCGTATCACAGTGAAGTGTGTCTATTCAACAGTTATCGACGACAAAATACATCTGAAAAAAAAGATGAGTGATGAGTGCCGGCTTATAAATTCGAAACACAAAAGCCAACTATCTACCGCATCTATTCACGACTAGGAGGATCCATACTCGGCTTTCGATAAACCTTGGCGTGAAGTACAGGGTGGCCCACATGAAGAGTGACGGGCAATAAAAAAAATCAACTTGCGGGCTTCTGGGCTGGAGGAAGCGGTGATCGCTTGGGCGGAAAGGAACGCGATGAACGTCATCTGAACCTTCCACAGGATCGGGCATCAGCCCACAGCGCAAGGAAGATGCTGCAATGTTGTGAAACCACGCTTCCGGGTTTTTGGGGTAAAGCAGTTTTGACCTTCAAATTCCCCGATCTCAATCCATTGGATTTTGGTGTATGGTCGATTCTGGAGCAAAAAACCTGCGCTTTTAAACACATGTCTTACCATTAGAAACCTCCAAAAGGAAGTTCCCTTGTGGAAGCTGGGGATGAAAATGATTGTGCGCATTCTTGAAAACATCCGAATAAGGTTGGATGTTTGCATTGAAGCGAAAGATGGTCATTCTGAATGCGAGATGTGATATGTTGTTTACAATTTTGTGATGATTGTGTAGGATTAATATTTTCCTATTTGGTTTGATCTGTATAGTTTTGATGCTAGTTTTCTCCGTCACACTTCATGTGGGTCACCCTGTATACTACTTCGGTAAATTGTACACCAGATTTTTGTGAGATACATATTCCTGATGCCTAATTCTTGACCTGGTTGTAATAGCTTTCCTAAAAACAAAAATTTACAGGCAAGTGTGACCTATCTTCACCGTACACATCACCACATCACCTATAAGAGAGCCATGGTACTCTATAAGAATATGACGTGTATTACACATTTAGTGGCCCTTCTTCGGCTTACCATCATTCCTTATCAATTGTTAACAAATCTTGTCACCAATCATTTCCGGCCTCTTTACATTTCGCGCCGCCTACCAAAGTGCAAGGGGTTCACCGTTAATATAATCTGAAGTGAATAACGAGCCCTCAGGCTCTGGTCTTGTAAGGCGTATTATCAGTTCCTATCAATAATTATCACTCCCTTCTCCTACCATTAGCGTTTTCACCCTGCCGCCTTTATCCCTTCCAAATTGGAACGCTCAGGGTTCATTAAGACTGGAGTTATGAATTTCCGCTCGAACACACACACACAAACCAACACACAAGCTTAGGTATTATATATAGTAGGATATCAATAATGCTGTAATACGTGTAGAACAGGCTGAAAATGGCTAGCTTCTACCATCTCCACCATAAAGACAAATTTGTCACACATTTGAAGTGTGTAGATGACACCGACCGATGCCATTTACGCATATCTGTGGAAGCTACTGCTTACACAGAGGATCTCAATGGGCTTCTCGGAATTGCCAAGGGATGGCTACTAATCATTCTGAATCGCACGATACTTTCGTGAATTGAGTTAAATTCAAAGTTCACGGAAAAAGAATTAGCGAGACGGCCGACTACGACGAGTCCGCGGCTTCTAGCTATGCCATACTGGGAAATGTCGGGTTACAAAAAAGCTCGAGAATGGCGCATTAAGAGCTTCAAGGCCGGCATGGCCGACGTTCACACCCAAACGTGGACGAGTTTCACCGGAGCTGTGAAGGCTGCATCATTCACAAGAGGGAAATCCGAACGACTAGTCGTGGCAAGTCAGATTTAGACATTTTTGACTCAATGTAGTCAGTTTTTCGCAATTGCAACGACTGAGATTTTCTTCGGAAACCCCTTTCTTTTGTCATTTCCATCATGATAATCTCGTACAAGCCCTACTCCCATTAATTTGGAAAACCCATGTATTTCACGAATTCTGCTAATTCTCATGCTAATTCCGCTTTTTAACTTGAAATGGTTACCTCAAAGTATTGTGAACTGTGCCTTTGATAAGAAATTACCTCCCATTCAAGGCCATTTCACCATTTAATTGATATAAATTGATTGCTTTTAAAGAATACTCTCGGGCAGACATGTTTGAACAGAATAATACTTCTCTGGACAGGTGTGAACCTGTATGGGACTATCGAACTAGGAAATGTTTATGTTTACAAAATGTCTGTTTTTCTTTTTAACTAGTCTTCTTTTTATTCAGACGGCTTAGCATATCTTCGCTATCCCAAGACCATGAATTCTCCAAAATCGCTTTTTCTCCCCCATACCAACTCTACTATGCTCCAGGACGGATACATTCAGTGAAGCTGCGTCCAATTGGCTATGAAGTTCACCAGACACCCCATTACTAGGACACCGCTATCTATGTTCTATTATGAACCGGCGAGTGGCGCACTATCACACATGCATGGTAACGGGTTCAAATTCTGGATCGTTGTCTGCCTAGGACAACCAGGCCTTCCATTGCTCCCGGACCGATTAGCTGGTACCAGACTCGTCTGGGGGGTAAAAGCAGTGACTCGTCCATTGGCTGGCCACCGCAAATCATTGTATAGACCACATACGCATTCAACACTCCACTTCCATTCTCAATGGAAAATAAATGTGGGAGTGTATCCCTCAGAAGGGATGGATCAACGTCCAAAGACTTACTCCTTTATCCTTATGCCTATATATGAAAATTTGTTGACCCCTACGTAATAGGTTAAATCCGCAAGTTCTGTAAAGCAAAGGAGACAGATTCGCCTTTAGTTACGTGAAGAAAGCTGAAGGGAGGTTCATTCAGATGTTCCTTTGCTGAAGCCTTTTTCAGCTGGCAGTAGAGCATCTAGGTTGAGGATTAATCTAGCAATGTCGTACTTGTACAACCTAAGAATTTATTGTAATTCTTAGTTGTTAGTAATGTGAAATTCAATCAATCTAGCTGACTC
>UZAF01016160.1:38875-50004 GCA_900617895.1 Haemonchus placei
GACAGGATGAGCGATGAGCAATCAGATCCATTTCAACAATTCTATGATGCTCTCCCAGATCTGGAGCGTATGCTGGCTGGGTTGTCAATGTAGATATTTCTGCTAAGTGAAATATTTCTTCATTTTTTGTAAATTTTTTCTTCATTGAGCCTAGCTCGTGTTAGTTAGTCGGTTCTAGTTACCAGAACATTTCTTTGTTGCAATTCTTCCAGTTTTTATCGTATGGCATGAGTTTTTGACGCCATCTTTGCAAACTTTCATAATCAAACCTCTCTTTGCATGTTGATACTGTTGTGCGGATCATCGTTATTTCTTTTGATATTATTGTTAAGATTTATTCAGATTTTTTGATTGAATCAGTATGATGGCCCTTCTCAGTTGGTGTGGTGGCATTTATGTTGTTCATTTGCTGTGAGTATTTTTCTTGTAAATGAAGTTTTTGGATGCAAACTTTTTAAGTTACATATATCGTTGGTAGGACATCCAATTTATCTCACAATTACTGAAGAAGGCGCTGAGATATTTTCAGACTTACCTTGAACTTCTCAATGTTACCATTTTCTTGTAGTCCCTTTTCCGTTTAGCACAGATTCTTTACCGCGTTTTCGCGTGAATTTATATTATTACTTGCAGGCAAGGACTTTATTTTCAGCTCCTAACTACATATTAAAGAGTAGTAATGAGAACATATGCATCAATCGCTTCTTCTTTACAATATCTTTTATGGCTACTGCTATGTTGTAGGTCAGTCAGCTGTCGTGAAGGTAACGCCGATCGAGAATGGTTCATAAATAGCTCTTTCATGCGTCCGCCCCAGAGAACCTTGACTACCTTCGTTCTTATCTTTCACTAGACACTCCAAACTATTCCTACCCCTCCCGACTGGAAGGCTTCCAAATTAGCACTGACGGATTCAGTACTTTTTTCTAATCTATGCTCTTCTATGCTTGAACACTTCCTCTTGTAGTTCATAAAGAATCCTTTCGAATGCAAGACTCTTTCGTTACCTTTAGTTTGTACCCAGTTCTCAAAATATGGTTTGTAGATAATTGGGAATCATCCGATTCAAGAGTTCATTTCAGAGATAAGAGAACGACCTTGGAAACATATGAACCTACCTTTACTCGTTCTACTTCTCATTCCAATCTTTTCGGTCACCTTATGCCAGGAAAGACGAGAATTTCTGAGCTTACCTGAAGAGGAGGAAGAAGAAGACGACGAGGATGGTCTTGTGGAGTTGCATGAAAAAGTTAGTCCAAGTCCTTTCATAAGTAAAGTAGCAACAGGTTTTTAAACGTTCGTGTTTGAGAAGATGTTCGAGAAAATCGAGGTTTTTATGAGCTTATATTCTGATACGTTTTGATCATGCGATTTCATCTCGAACAGTATCGCGCAGTAAAGTCGAGTAGCGAATTTATAGCTGTTCGTGGCTCAGCGTAATTCGCTATTACGGGGATCATGTACTTTTGTATTTCTTAGGCAACCCGAGCTTATCATTATGCATGTGAGCATACTCGGAGGCTGTGTTGGGGGTTAAATTAAAGGGTGAAGATACCAGTTGCAAATAATTTATCGCGCCACTGTACCAGCCAATATCTCAGGTCCCTGACTACTTAAACGATTAACTCTTCCTTGTTTTGCAAAAGTGGGTCATTAGCACTGGTAGATAACCTTTCTNNNTTTTTTTTCTTTCAATCCTTCAGAGTTTTCTGAAGGTTCAAACAAAAACGCCATTAGTTTTTCAGTTCTCGAATAAGGAGACAGTCTTGGATAAAGGCGAGTACTGCGCCGTGTACAGGCTAAATTACGATTATTTTTGTCATGGAATATGGACAGGCGAGAAGCTATCAACTCATAGCCATCATTTATCAAGGATCAAGAAATTCTGTCCGACCTACAAGCATCACTGTATTGATCCTGTGTGAGTTTTAACATTGAGATTTATTTAGTTGATAATTGAGTAATCAGTTCATTTCCAGGAGTCGAAAGCGTAAAAGCAAACGTAGGAAACACTCAAAAAAAGCTCGACTTGAAAGAAAGATTCGACGCATGAGTTATGGTGAAATACTTGATGAGGTAATGATGTTTCACTATATTTTATCTGCCTTCTCATGAGTGGAAATGTAAATTGAGACATTCAATGAAGATCTGTATCATATTCGCCATTTATTGACTTGCAGAACGACTTTACTGAGCGTCTTGTCAAAATCCATGTTCCATATTTTGTGGCGCTAATTCCTGATCGTCTAGTTTCAGCTGGAAAGAATCGTACCATGTACGCCCGAGTGTACCTACCCTCACTGTACACATGAATGCAAGTGTAATTACGACTATCCAATTATGCAACGTATCTGTAATCCACCTGCTTTTTCTGAATTCCAGGGCGCTTGCAGGTTAGTTATTTGTTGGTATGATCCTATCTTAGAGTTTTCTTATTCTACTACCGTTCCCCACGGAGTCTGGTAGCCAAATAGTTGGATCTGTAAAATCGTTCACTTTTGGAGGGAATTTCGCGTTGCCTTAGAGCCGCATGTTATTTTGTTATAAGTAATTAACATAGATTACTTACTTGTGTCTCCACAAAGTGAGTTCACGGGTGCATCAGATGGTTTCTGGTGTGGTTTCCGATATTTCGACGTGATCCCACTTACACTCAACCGAATTGCCGAAACTGTACTGCCTCATTTCTTGTGTAATCAGGTGTACTCTCAAAATGATTTAGGGCTAAGGTTCTAAGAATATTTTAGATACAACTACAATGACTAAGGAAAGATCAAGACTGCAATGTAGCTACTTGAAACTAACAAATATTTACTTTATCCTTTCTCATGTTTCGACACGTATGTTACTGTTACTTGTTATATTTCATTATAACCTATCGTTTCGGAATGGAAGAACAATCGGTCTAGTTTCGTTAAGATGAATTGAATTCCATAGGTGCACCCCTTCATGACCGCACGTGGCTACACGACTGTAAATGAGTGTCACTTGACGGGAGGGTGTGGTCGAGTCTGGCCTTTGTACTCCATAGTCCCATATTATTTTTAGTTCACATAATTCAATTCGAACATTGGTCTACTCCATGATTTCAGTACTTCATAGATATAGATTATACATAATACAACTGGCAACACAGAAGAGAAGAGATATCGGGATGAGATATAGTAACGTACTACCTATAACTGTTAAAATCATTGTGATTAATCTTAGTAAACAACGTAAACGCTTTGTAAAGTGGTTATCACTTTGTCGATCCTACTGAATAAGCACCTCTCAGCCTAAGGTGGCCTGTCAGCCTATATCAAGAACAACTTGAAGGAGAGCTGCCGGCGACAGTCTATTTTCTAAAGTTAATTTGATACGGAATCTCTGCACCAACATTGAAAATCATCACGAACCAGACATAGTTACGACTGAAGGACTCACGTTACACCCAGCATGAAATTTCCGTCCGCATAGCGGTCATATGCGATCGCATGACGTAGGAGCACATGGCCAACGATTGCGATGTTAAAGACCATAGATAGTTTTCTTTCTCATGGTAAGGGAAAAGGAAGTGACGTCAGGAAAGCGGTCAGGGTATGTTCTGAAAGACTGTTGCGCGTGAAGGAAGGGAAAGCTGAGGGACAACTGGTTGGTGGTATTTGGCGTAGAGTTTACGCAATCATGCCTCACTCACTCGAGCTTTTCACACTCTACCCGAGCGATTATACTCGGCAGCAAAGCTTACAGATTACTTTTGCGCCGGATATAGCAACTGCGTGGTGGAAATTGCACATTGTGAGCGACGTTGTCACTGAGATCGGCTCGATGGTCGGATCCACAGTCGTGTAGTTT
The DNA here is from genome assembly GCA_900617895.1 of Haemonchus placei. NCBI lineage: Eukaryota > Metazoa > Nematoda > Chromadorea > Rhabditida > Trichostrongylidae > Haemonchus > Haemonchus placei. Next base: position 42,713 of record UZAF01016160.1, read on the forward strand.
TGAGTAAACGAAGCTTTCTAGGTTTCCTTCGTCCCAGCAGAATGTCATTGTATTCATTTAACGATGTGAAGATCATATAACTTCAAAACCATTCATATCTGCGGTTAGGGATGCCTTTGGGTGCGATCGTTTTTGGATTTATTTATATGTCTTGATATCAGCCGCACTGAATCGGCGGCGATGATCGATGAGCATTTTTATGGTGGATCGAATTGTGGGCAGGAAAACCCGTTTCTATCTTTAAAGGCTACTGATATTGACCCTGAACGTGGCTACGGTGGTATCTTTGTTCGCAACATCGTTTGGTTAATGGAAATTGAACTGACAGTCCGATCTAAGTTCACATTCTGCTTTGGTTACTGTATTGCCTGTTTAGACAATTCGCTTCAATCAACTTCATCACTTATCAGACACCAGCCGCAGTCTATCTCAAAGCAAAGGAAGGCTGAACGCAGATCTAAGACAATTTCCTAACTAAATCCTCATAGTGCCACGGGTTCCTGGGTCTCTCGAGCAACAAAGTATCAGTGACAGTAACATTTTGGTATTTGTCTGTGTTCCTAGGAAAAGGGTGTGAAGTGGCATGAGGGTGAATTTGTGCCAACGAGAGGTGCAAGAACTCGGTATTCTGTACGCAGTGAGACAAACTGCAAATGATGCACTAGAAGCTTTATCATGCATTGCCTAATTCGGCTTGATCCTCTACGGATACGGTAATAGCGCAGGCTTCCTTGCTTCCTTGCCCTTCCCATATACTGAGGCGGTGACATGGTCTTTAATGATAGAGATACGTATAATGCAAGCAGATGTTTAAAAATCCTCAAACTACTCAATAGACATATATACAACACTTCAGCTGGTGAATTTCAGAGAATGGTACAGCCGGTGCCCTGGTTATCAACAACATAATTACGCCCCACAAGACAGCTATCCCATGCCTAGGAAGAGAAGACTATAGGTTTGTGAACTTTCGAAGGTTTAAGCAATCTTCTAGGAACTATTCACGGTTTCTACATCATTATCAGCCCATTAGGTGCTTTGGCGGCCCCTTATTTTCCCTTCTCCCTGGAGCTGCGTAGTTGCACCTTTGAATATCTCTACACTTCCTTAGACGGTGCTTTTCAAAAAGTGCACTTTGGCAGTTTCAAGTGGCAAACCTCTCGGATTGAGGAGAATTTAGATGGCTGGAGAATCGTTTCTGGAGTGACTGCATTTTCTGATTTTTTTAAATAAATTCTCTCCTTCCATTCAGTCTAACAGAGCAACTTTAACGGATTCGAATCTGGAAAAACTTAGCCTCCTTAGACAGTTTGGTTGGTCTGGGAATGAAATTTCTATCCCTTGCTCTCCCCAAGAGAAGACGTCGAGCAACCCTTTGAAAAATGGTTTTAGCACTTCTACTGTAAAACCAGTTCTAGTTTTACACAGACTAATCTTTGCATTTTGCTCTTGAGAAACATTCACAGTTGCTAGTGTACTCGATGCAAGGATGAGAATTCTTTTCGGAAGGTTTTTGCTTTTACGTCACGAGAAACGTTGATGTGTGATGTTTATCACAATAAACGTATCATTTGCACCTGCACTGTGGTGCACGTAGGACAAACTTGGTATTACTTATGAAAGAGGTAAAAGGATAAGACCTTCAATTTCATTTCTCGCTTATACGTATGATGTTCCTTCAGCAAAACCTTATACAACATGAGAGCGTGAGAGGCTCAGCCAAAAAAGTGCTTGAGGTGAAATGTTTCTAGTGGTGTTAATGCGAAGGGTCAGAATAAGAATAGGTTTTCAATTCATCGCCCCAGTCGCTTTGAGTATGACAGAGAATGCTGTTCGTATGATGACTAAAATGGAAATGGATATATCACCTGAACTTCAAACTGGGCACTAAAGCCAATGATTCTATGAAAGTTCTCCACTCACCTCAGTTATGTGCTTCATGTAAAGGGCCCGCTCGAACTTCTTGCAACTAGAGCTCCTGTCTATTAGGATCTGTTCGTGAACTGGTAAGTATTCATTGGGCTGAGGTTAAAAAACCTTCAAAATAGCCAGCTACTATAAAGTCAGCTGAACCAAACGTGGAGTGGTCCAGGACTAAATGCTATCCGTTTTCCCTTACCTAGACAGGTGCGAAGGCTACGTGCCGCGCTCAAAACTCAGAATAACACAAATACACCCCACTTTGGGTAACCCTGACAAAGATTCCGATTGCACGTGCAATTTTTTCTGAGTTGTACAAAAAGTTGCGTATGGTTCTATTCGATGAAGAATGAGCGGTCGTTAATCTTTTAATCTTTTGAATTTTGTGAAGGCCAGTCTTCATCTTTGGTTGTAATTTTTTGAGTAACTGCGTGACTTTCAGCAACTCCGCTCCCGTTTGTAAGCGAAACTTGACGACGGGGATATTAAGAAAGGCTGAGTCGATGGTTCCATGTTGGCTCGGTCCACGATGTGCAATAACTGGAATTAACAATCTTCCGAGAATCATCTCCGATTTGTACATAATTTTTTTNTTTTTTTATTTAAAGACTGTATACGGTTTTCGATTGCGAGATCATAAATGTATATGAAACGAACCAGCTAAGTGAATAGAATCGGGTAAAATAATTAAATTGTTTGCATCAGTCATTAGATCGGCATACGCCATGCATTCGATCTCCTATTGAAAATTTGACGTGATCATTTGTTGTAGGCGTTTAGACGCAGTTACCCTCCCATTATGCGAAGTATAGCTTAACAGTCTACAGTGATACTACCAGTGCTATCAGTGATTCAAGAGAGCTCATTTCTGCGACCAGTGATCACTGCTGCTTCTTGCTCCTGAAACAGTACTTCTCGACCTTGTCCGGACGTAGGCTGTTTTATAGGATCATTCCCCTCCACTAAAAGTATCGATATGCTCTAACTCAATAAGGTGAAAAGGAAATTCAGGAACATTACTTGCTCAACGAATGTTCGAGCAAGGATTGGAGAGCCATGCAAGTTTTTTGACTGTGGATAATTCATAGTTGGAGTGGTTTTCTATTGCAAGTTAGGAAACGAACACTCTTAATTCATAAGTTCCTGATCATAGATTAACGAGAATAGTGAAGAATGAATACTTCAATTCCAATTCAGTTTTTCCAACTGAACCTATGTCAAAGAATTGTAAATAATCTGGGACAGCTGCGAAAAACAGTTTGCTCAGTAGAACACATATCACACCTACCTAGCCTACCTTTGAGTACTTCAGTCAGCATCGAATGAGTCGGAAAAGAGAAGAAGATATGTCCTATTATGACAGAGGACAATCCTGCACGGCTTTATCGGGGTTTTAGGATCGACGTGAACCTGGTTTCATCGTCACTTGCGGTCTTTAGTTCTTTAGGTTACTTCTTTCTTAGAATTTCATCATTGTTCATTAAACATTTTATGACTATCATGAAGTGCGGTAGGAGTAGCTCCCCTGGTGGAAAAGCCACAGCTATTTCTGCTACCTGCGAAAATAGATTCTGCTTAGTAAAGATGACCAAATGGCTACATAGCAGACCAAATGGCTCATTGAAAAGTGCAGGGCATTGTAGTCTAGTAGAGCAGAAGAGAATGGACATTTTCGAATGAGAAAATGATTCAAAGCCACCACTGATCAACTATATTTTATGATACTTCCCGAATAGCTTTCTCCTTTCACTATGGGTGCATAGGTTGTGNCCCCTGGTGGAAAAGCCACAGCTATTTCTGCTACCTGCGAAAATAGATTCTGCTTAGTAAAGATGACCAAATGGCTACATAGCAGACCAAATGGCTCATTGAAAAGTGCAGGGCATTGTAGTCTAGTAGAGCAGAAGAGGGCGGACATTTTCGAATGAGAAACCTCTCGTAAGTATACAGATGAAGGTGCTAGCTAAATACACATATTTGCTCTCAGTGCTCCATTAAAGCTCATACCTACCATAATGATTCAAAGCCACCACTGATCAACTATATTTTATGATACTTCCCGAATAGCTTTCTCCTTTCACTATGGGTGCGTAGGTTGTGGTTCGTTCCACCCCCGTCAGGTTCCCAACACCTATTCGAAGCTTGAAATACACGTTTCCATTTCATTTCACACTTTCGCTAATGAATCATATACAGTGAGTGTTTGATATGCGATATGCGATATCAGCTTAAGCTGTCAAAAGATCTGTCCTTGAGCGGCAACATAGGCGCCGACCAGTCGGCATGGTCATCGTCACCTCATCACATGGCTCTTCTCCTCTCTCTTACTCCTTCTGTTTTTCTTTACCAATTTAGAGTTATACTTAGAGAACTTCAGGTTGGGCAGCTCTCAGTTAGTTCGGAAGAGGCTCTGATTTGGTTAATGATCTGGACGCTCTGCCTTATCCCTCTGGTAATGTGCCAAATCTCTCGAGGTGGGCAATCGAAACTTCTCAGAGGCAAGCCTTATCCCATTCGAACACGTCTACTTCCAGCCGATTCCATGGTGAACGTCACCGCAGCTGCATGCACGAGGAACCCTGAGCTACAGTACTGTAAGGTGAGATATTCGAAACTATTCCACTCTGGCTAAGTCTATCACTCGATGACGCAATCTTGAGCTGTTTCATTCATTCGTGTCGAGACCATTAAAGCTGTCAAGAACTGGATTATGAGCTTTTTGCAGTAAACACAATGACTGTTTATTTTATTGCTAACAAGTTTGAATTTATGTGCTTTTGCGATAGAATCTACGCGATGAAGCCTGAGATTCGGTGCTGCTTTTAACATACGTATTCTTACCAATGTTCACATTTCGAAGTTATTTCCGCGATACTGCTTCTGAGAACTTTGGCTGTAACCCATCACTTCATCGTTTCGGGCTAGTTGCCCTGAATCATCCAGCATCCTTAGGGTTAGGGCTCCCAGAAGAATGTGCAAGTGCCATAAATCTCTTCAGTCACTATGTACAATGAAGAGCTAAGTTTTCGGTTCACCCTGAGACTGGGGTATCACAAAACATTTGAATGGAAAATCCTGATGATTAGCCTACTAAAGTGTACTATTATTGTTTTTATTTATTTATTTTCACATGAACAGATCATTTAAGGGGCCAGAGAGGATGAATGACGGACGTGACGATCACAGGAAGGTTCTCTTTGATCGGCTCAAACGGATGGAATTGGACAGGGAAACCAGTCACGTTGGCATCAGAGGTCCTCAATTTCATCTTTCACTAGCTTTTCAAATTTTCCTTTTATGGTCGAATATCTAAGTAAGGATGCGATCAGAACTGCCTTCCAGTATCACTAGCCCTATAGAGCCACCTCTACTTCTCTAGAGAACACTTCAGACGAACACTGTGGAAGTAACCTATTATCAGGGAAGAAAACTGGTTTTAATTAGCCAAACTGCTTCCTTTTCACTTTGACGTAGACGTTTCCTGTTTTGAATTTATAAGTACAAGCCCCCGGTGTTGGATCCATTTCACCTTTATGTACTCAGAGCATGTAGGCCGACCAAACTTTCCAAGCAAATATGTAGCAGCTGAACTTCACAAGCTCAAATTGTGAGTAATGGATAGAGTACTTCTGGCTGTTGATAACCTCCCCCTTCTTATAGCTCATGACACACCACTGGCTGAAGAGGATCGGATCTGGCTGTCGAAAATCGCTGAAGCAGTTGAAAGGTGGGTACCGGGCATTTTTTAGTGAATTAAAAGTTCCCACATATAGGGGTTTCAGATACAAACGAGATCCATTTTCTGACATTGAAAGCACGAAAGCGCCTGAGAAAACAAACTCCACTTCCCATAACGATTCCGATTTGAGAGAAAAGGAAACTGGTGGCAATAATGATCAGGAACCTGAAGAAGGCGTGGGAATGACTTTGACTTATCGGTTGGTTGTGTCGCAATCATGATATTCCTTTACAGTTTATCCGTGAGGAAGATCACAGCAGTCACCGGCATCTCAAGGAAAAAGAAACCCATGTACATGGTAAGTTCGTCCGAATCTGTTATGGTATTTGGTAGTTCACATAAGGTTCCATTTCTAAAAAGTGGGTTCTAGCTATGAGGCTATGCATACCTTTACAGTGGAAGAAGATGCGGATGAAAGTCATGTTCCTCGTCAAATAGAAGAAACGGAAGAGAGCCCAAGAACCCGAGAAAAGGGAGAGGGTTACTGTGATCAGTACGAGCAGCACTTTTCCTTTTACTGTATCGGAGACATTGACCATACTGGGCAGCACGAAGAAGTCGGTTTCATATCTCATAAAAAATTAGGAAGGAAGGATGAGTGAAAACTTTTTCAGACCATCTCCAAATTCTGCCCGGCCTACAAAGCAGCCTGCCCGCATAAGAAAATCGCGTATGTTAATCTTATCTTCAAATAATTTTGAATTTCTTTTTCTACTACTTTTTACCTCCTAGCTCACGCCATATTTAATTACTCTTTTATATATTTATTTTTTTACTGATAACGCCTGTTGGGTGTGGAGTTTGTTCAATTGATTTGAATTGCTATCTTCTTTCTTTTGAAAAGCAAACTGATTCAAACTGACACTGATTCAGCTCTTCGGTTTCGTTGACAGCTTGGCCACGGAATCCATTCAAGAAGAAGGTTTACCTCCGTGTTCCTGTTGAGGAAAGCGGCAGTTCATCTTATGAGGAAGACAGTGAGGAGGAAGAATTGACCGCTGAAGAGGAGGAGGAAGAGAGGAAAGCTGCATACTACAAGGAGCTTAAGGTTTTTCTTATCTGACATTTCTTACGTAGCCGTTTTTGAATAGAACAGATGTGCTTACTTGATTGGATTATCATTTTCAAAGTTCCTGCGGCCACGTTTAGAGTTTTCGTCGTCTATGACGCTGTAAAAACTTTCGAAGGTGGTACCCACTATTTTCACAGATGATTCTGGGTCTGAGAGCTATCTTGGAGCAGAAATTTAACGACTTTCTCCAAGTTATCGATTCCGCGTAGAGACTTAAGGCATCCTTCCACTTCTACCCCCTTCCTCCTCCCTTCCCTGCACCCGGAGGTTCAGTTATAACAAGTAATGGTTCAGAGTGCGTATTAACCTAGAGCTTTCGTGCATTTGGGCAGATCTCACCAATAGCAGTGTATGAACAATGGAGGCATCCATTTCCTTTCTGTTGTCAGAAAACAGTCAAATCAGATAAAGACCCAATTTTTCAAAAACACCGAGAGAGCGTTTCATCGCTGTGAAAATGGCTTGTCGTACTCCGGCCATCTGTTGTCATTAAAGGGGCCTCTCTGTTTTTCAGCGTCGCTTCCCATGTAAGCCGGACTGCGACCACCGTATCTTCCCTCA
>UZAF01016160.1:56679-78695 GCA_900617895.1 Haemonchus placei
AGGTCACTTCGCACCTCGGCGCGAAGTAATGTCAGTCGAGACTAACGTCCCACACTCGTAGCGAGCAGCCATACGCGTTAGGGAAAGCTTTAGATATTTAATGAGAGATCACGGATTCCCGCAAAACCACTACCGTTTGCTCGTGAGGATTTGCTTACAAAAACTGCCGCCCATTGGTAGTAATTCGACGCCTACATGTCATGGCACACTGATTCCCACGATTTGTGCGATCCCTGTTAGAGAGAGAGGAATAGACAGCATCACTCAGGAAAGTTTTTGCGGTAACTTACGATTAGGTCAAAACGCGACATATTCATACTTTGCGGGCGGTACGACTAGGTGCACAGTTACTCTTAACAGCGACGCCGCTGCCGGCGTCGGGTCGGCCCTCGATCGATATGTCGTGGCTCGACGACTTGCTACACTGTATAATTTTTCAGCGTTAAAAATTGGTTTTATTATGCTCCTCCTTGTACTAGGATACAGATTACACTGACTGCTTGGTAGTTCTTGTTGTGTAGAAGTCTGTCTTCCATTTATTGTCTTTTTGCTTCCTCTAATTCAGTATCGATTGTTATAGGTGTTAGCAATTCTCAACCTACGTGATCGGTTATCATCCATGTGACTTACAGTAGGATGTTACGTCTTTGAACAAGAGTTTCTTTAGTTACAAACGCATATTGAGGCGCTAGTCGCAAAAAGAGTCATCGGTCCACGTGATATCGATCCACGACTGACTCAGGCGCGGAAGTATGAATGCACTACGTACACCCATAAACCTATCTCCAATCTCGCTCATTAATGTGTCGCATAAGCCCATCTTCTCTCTAGCTCCCCAAATGGGTCAATCTGAGGACATTTGAGAAAGCATGTAACAACTACTTTGCAGAACAAGTAATCAAAGTCGAACGCCTCAAACTGGAGGAAACTTAGTTGTTCCACCTCCTCTACCTAAAGTTGCGACCAGAAAAGAACAAATGGAGTTAATGGGCAGCTCGTCGCCTGACGAACAAATGTAAGTATTCCTGATAAATTAGGGTACAATCCGCGATAGATGGATAAATGATAAACGAGTATCTGTCAGTAAAATTTCCACTTATCAGTTACGGTACCAAAATGCAAAATTCGTATTTCAGAAGAGGCCAAACATATGGAGAAATCATAGATCCTAAGAAATTGCAATTACATAGCAGTCGACACGGATCTCATAACAATCCTAAGGCCAGCAGGTCCGACGAGGAAAATGAACTCTTCCGCATGTTGAAGTGAGTTCTTTTGAATAAGCGAATCAGTCAAATGCACAGTTCACGATAAAAAAGGTTTATGAGATTTCCCTATAGTATGAATTCCTTATACCATACCTGTCATAGTAAGGTCGAAAAACGTCATGGATAGGGCACATTAAGGGGCCAGAGATTGTATCATCTGAATGCCACACCCATGGTGGACGAGTTTCATTGACTTCGTAAAGGCTGCACTATCTCAAAAGACTTCCATGTAGGAAGTTCAGACAACTTGTGATAACCCACGCCGACAGTGAAAGGTTGTTTCTGGCAATTCTGGCTTGGTGTAGTCATCTCTTCAAGCAATGGAAGCAAGTTAAATCTCGTCCAAACACCCCTTACATGCCATTGCCGTCACCGTGATCTCGTACAATCTTCACTTCATTACTTTTAAAAATCTTGAAGTAGGCGGATTTTCTCGCTCTCTTCATCACCGATGTACTCATCTACATCAACATTTCCACTTTCCTACCTAAAAAGGGTACTTCAAAATCATCGTGAACTGTGCCTTTAATAGTAACAAGAAAGTTCACGGTCCATCCCTCTGGCTTCTTTTGCAGAGCCTACAATTCACTGACAGCAGGACCATCGACTTCTTCTAGACGTCGTTCCAGAAAACCTACACGGTAATTCACCTGAGCTTATTCTTCATAACATTTCTTTTTGAATTCAACCAATTCAGCGCTTATCAAGCTCTCACAGCTGAACCATCCGAGCTAGCTAGAGAAGAAGAAGAGGAAGAGGACACATTCAAGGTGGGAAATGCTTTTTAGCTACGAGCTGCCTAGAATACTTCTCAGTTGACAAACTTTATCATTAAATTTAGGCCATTTCCGCATTGTCAGATCGTTACGGTATACATCATCGACCGCGAAGTCGTAGCCCTTTCACAAGGCCAGGTTGGTTGATAGAAAAGTGAATTGTTAATTGGACATCCTGAGACCTACCACAGCCTATCGCTCCAGCTCAATCACTATGAGTATGCATCCGCATGGTTCTTTGCCATTTCCTTTATGAAACTTTCCCAGCCCTACCAATTTCGCGATCCTCTTATTCAATGTGTATATTATGCTTGGATTACTTCCTAACTTAGTAAACGTTGAAATTTCACTACTGAATTCGAGCTGAAACGTTTCACTTCTAATGACTTCAAATTCGTTCAAGGTCTATGGGAACCCAATCCGGACAATCCTCATAATAGGGACCATGCAAACAAATGGTGGTATAATCCGTATTCTGTAACTGCAGACTGGCTGAATGGACAGGTTGGTTAAGATATTATCACATTTTCTTGTAACTGTCAGATTGAATCAGTTTTGATTCCCTACCCTGTCAATACCTTGCATTTCGAAGATTAGGTAGTAACTTTTAGGTAGACTGGGGCAGTCATTGGGCTGTACCTGCTGTTGGTGTTGGTGGTGTCGGAGGAATTTTCGATTACAATGAAATTCGATTCCCATCTCTAGGAACATTCCTCGGAATTCCAGACGACTATGATTAAATCTGTTACATCTCTACCGACTGTTTCCTATCGATCCTTTTTTCAGATTTTAGAGTTCGCCATCTTAAACATGGCGTGGATTTCATTTTTCAAATGTGTGCAATAAAGAATTCCTTACACTTGTCAATTTTCTTCTTTTCGCTTCGTGAGAAAGTATAGTGAGGGACATTGGCTGCGTTACTAAGGATTTCTGCTAGCACTAGTTTTGGAATATCGAGGGTATGTCTATCGCAGGTAATTCTTTCAAAAATATGATTCGTAGTAGTGTGGATCTTTGAATGTATCTCATACTTCGCGATCTAAGCCTTCTTCAAAGGGCATACTGAGACGTCTCTGAAGAAGGCCTCTCTCCGAGTCCCTAGGTTCCCCTTGAAGTGTGAAGCGGGTGTACGTACAAGTGGTTGCGCTCTGGAGCTTTGCAGTAATCGCTCCATTTGTACAATAATCAAAATTGCGAGTCCCTGACTTCATTGTTTCAATAGAGTCCTTGGATATACAGATAAATTGGAACGCTTTGAGCCGCTGAAAACTGTTTGACCCTCAAAAACGGCACTTGCCTTATCCTATACCCACCATCTTATAAAATCGAAGGTCGGAAAAATCGAAACAATCGGATCATTAGAAGGATCGTAGTGTTTCCATGAGTCATCAGCAAGTTTCTCACGATATGGCTAGCGGATTACGCAAAAAGAACTCTCTCAAAAAATGATAGCCGTCAAGCAGGTTTCACATCATCTTTCGAAATTATTATCTGTGCCGAAATTTGCACTTTCTCTAAACCAACATTTTGTGAAGGTGCAAATCCTTCTGATTCTCCAAACTGTATATCCAAATGCACTGGACGTCCTGCCTCATCATACTGGCAGTGTTTCGGAAAGGTTAATAGAATTCTCTTTCAGTGCTCATTTCGATAAGCTTTCATTTCAGTGCGATCTACGCCCGATTTGGTAGCAGTTGCTTGTTCAAGACGACCTGAGCTTTACTTCTGCAATGTATGAGCGTAGGCGCTTTATTTCGATATGTATATCCCACGTCATCGTTGTTTTGTATCACAACTAGTGTCATATCTGGATGATTCCTCGAGTGTGGTCATACTGTGTGTACTTCAAACCAAAAGGGCCTTCCGAGAGGCTCCCCAAGAGCAGTAATTCTCAGTTTATAGAAAGTATGCACGCTTCAAAAATTTAAATGTGATTGTGTAGCATTAACAGTAAACCCTTCCGGGGTCAATTTTATTTATCTTCTTGAGGAAGCCTCACTAGTTTGTTGATTCGTGAGCAGAATTTCGACCTTNGTAGGCGCTTTATTTCGATATGTATATCCCACGTCATCGTTGTTTTGTATCACAACTAGTGTCATATCTGGATGATTCCTCAAGTGTGGCCATACTGTGTGTACTTCAAACAAAAGGGCCTTCCAAGAGGCTCCCCAAGAGCAGTAATTCTCAGTTTATAGAAAGTATGCACGCTTCAAAAATTTAAATGTGATTGTGTAGCATTAACAGTAAATCCTTTCGGGGTCAATTTTATTTATCTTCTTGAGGAAGCCTCACTAGTTTGTTGATTCGTGAGCAGAATTTCGACCTTGGTTTGGACTAGGCAAGTGATTCTAACTGGCCTCTAGTTGAAAATTCCCAGTGGAAGAACTGCTGGATCGTAATGTGTAGTTGGGCAAACAACGACTATGCGAGGCTTTCAAGCTTAGGAACAAATGCACGGCGTTATTTCATGATGCATATTTATCGTTTTGGTTTTAGGAGGGCATCAAGCTGAATGCATATCGAGAAGTTCTCTACAACCGTCTAAAAACACTGCAGACTCGGATTCCAGACGGCTATTTGGAATGGCGTTGTTTTCCTCCTTTATTCTGCAGCATAAGCCACATGCAGTTGATGACATTATTTTACAGCTGACGACCCTACTGTTCCTGCCAATCGACAGTATGCAACGCGTAATGTATTCACTACTCTGGAACAAAGGTAAGCTAAATACAAGACTGACATTCACAAAGTCGAGTTTCGGCGGTGGTCCGGAATGTGGGACCACCTCCGCTTCATGTACAATGGAATTTTGAGGAAAAAAACCAAGCTAATCCGATACGAGCGATTATCTAGAAACCCTCATTACGATTCTAAGTGACATGTGAAGGCCCATCCCCCTCCCTTTCCAGTGAACTGTTCATACTGGCAGGTAAAAAACTGTTTGTCCCATCTGAACCAAATGGTCCTCACTGCTCGGGGTAATTACAAATAAAGGCACCAGCTTTGCCATGTAAGCCGGTTTTAAAAGAAAACTATGTAAGTCGAAGAAACTGTAAGCTCCTTAAGTGTTCGCAGAAAAACTGGTCGAAGTCCAATGATACAACGCGATGACACATCAGCGACTTCTCCTCCCCTACGGGCCTCAGCCGCCATAGACGAACAAATGAACGTTGTGAATCGTTCGCAGCTTCAACATAGAAAGTGAGAAAATACGTGTCACTATTAAAGATACTTTCGCGGATGACAAACGGCTGAAGAGCAAATTCGTTTGGCTGGTCCTTCCTATCCATACGGGAACAAAGATTCATAACTGGATTAAAATTTTACGGAGCGGATATTCCCTTGGCTTCTTGCAAGACATTCATCACATTCATCAGCAATAACATCGATCTTTTTCAAATTCCCACTGTTGTTTCAGATTGGACCCTAAAACTGGTCCTACCAGTGCGGAAACCATGGATTCTCAGAAGGTGCAAGCTCGAAGGAAAGGGAATCGGTTTATTCGAGAATCTGGAGGAAGCAGCTCACCTCGCGTTGATCGCAGGGGACTAATCCGAACGCTAAGGTGAGTATTTTCTGGTTCCACTTCACCGCGACGCTGTACAGAAGTACCATGAGAATCTGGACGTGTAACAAAATCAAAACATAATTGATCCATGTCATGAGTACGATTTACAGAGCGATCAACTCACTAACTGCTGATCCTATGACCTTCTCCACTGAGCGTACCATGCCATCATTGGATAAACCTTTCCGGTAGGGTTCCTTTGCTCAGCCGAGATATGTCTTTTCAAATCGATGTCATTCAGAGCTGATCAGGCTCTCAAAGCTGAACCACCTGACGCAGCAGCTGAAGAGAAGCTAAACACATTTCAGGTAGAAATAGCTGCCATCCCCCTACAAATGCTCAGAAACTTTTTCTTCTTATAGAACTCTCAGCGTTAAATTCAGGCTATCTCCTCATTGTCGGATCGTCACGGTGTTCATCATCGTCCCCGAAGCCGCAGTCCATTCGTGAGGCCAGGTTAGTTGGTAGAGCTGAAGTAGTGTCAATAAGCTCTGAACACGCGCCTACAGACCTTTAGCTTTTTCTCGAAAACACTGCTCTTATAATTAGTCGTACAAGAAGGTATTTCGAGTGGTCCCTCATTTCCTGTCAAGGGATATGCGAGTTGTAGCGTAAATACTTCTCGCCTGTCCTACGCATACGTGCGCCTGCGAAGTATGAACACCACAAGCGTTTCAGACCCAAGGTTACGGCGGTTGTTCGAGGTATATCTGATCACCAAATTTAGGCTAGAAACGTTAAGAATACGAGAATGGAATAAGAATAGAATAGAATATTATAACAAAGGTACTGTTTGAGTCGGGATTTGACTGATCTTGCGCTTTTACTGCTTGAGTGGCCATCCCTTATCCACACGACCACTTGTACACGCAAAATTTTGAGGCATCGTGCTCTAAATTCTGGAAATCGGATTAACTACTCGTTCATTATGTGTTTATTCAATCAAGCTGTAGAGACCATCACGAAAACACCTGGGATCTCTGGTAGAAGATTCCACGAGGCCGTATTCCATCGACCCAACGCTTCGTCTGATGCAAACTACTAAATCTAAACTTAACAACTTCTGGTAACAATATTTTTGTGCCGTGCGAGGTTGTTAGGTGGAACTTTTATTAGTTACAACGGCCTAACGTTCACGAGAATATTGTTACCAGAAACATCTATGCCGAGGTTAAAGCAAGAGAGAAGTTGGAGACTGTTTAACAACTTCTCCTATTCCATTCCTGGATCCCCATCTGACGACGTTACAAAATGCTACAATTTGATTTTAGGTTTATGGGAGCCCAATCCAGATAATCCTCACAACAGGGACCATGCAAACAAATGGTACTATCATCCGTTTTCCGTAGGTGCGGACTGGCTAGGAGGCCAGGTTAGTTCAGAAAAGGTCCTCAGCAGCTACCAAGTGGAGGTTGATTATTTGCAGGCAAGCTGGGGTCGCCATTGGGCGGTACCCGCTGCTGGTGTCGGTGGCACTGACGAATACAGCGAAATACATTTCCCTTCTCTCGGAACGGTTCTCAACATTCCAGACGACTATGACTAAATCTAGAGCATCTCTTAAACTTAGTTACTGTATTCAACGAGTCCTTTACTCAAATCTTGTTGTTTAGCCGTCCACTGTAGCCAAAAAAATTATCTAGCTAATGCAAAAATAAAAAGTTATACTTGCTCATGTGATTCTCTAGCCCTTGAGAGGTTTTTTCATCTATATGGAACTATGGCGTTGTTCTATAATGACTAATTGACAAGGAGCGTTTCTTTCCACATCCCATTTCTACGCAGGGATCTCATTGTATGCGTGCGCGCCGGTCCGTAGGGATCTAGGGCAAGGTTAAAGGTGTAGTGAGGATTTCAGAGAAGCTCTGAGCAGGTTCACCCGATTGCTTTTCAAAGCCACAGTCATAACAGTCATGTGGGGGCCGGGAGGAGGAGGAGGGGGGGGGGGGGGGGGGGGGGGAGGTGATTTCTCGGAGTGCATCTCAAAGGCCTACATACTCCGAAGAGCTTTGTAATTGGTTTATGATCACCACGTGCAATTGTCTTGGTTGGAGTGAGGCACTGACACTTTCATTGCCAGCATCCTTGTCTTCCATCAGGCCACAGATTCCCTTCGAAATTTATTTAAGCCCTTCAGAGCAATTCTGACTCAAAACAACTGACTGGTTCCCTGACATTAGTATATCAACGACCGCTTATGGGATGTGTATTTCGAAAATAAATTAGACAGAAATAGCCAGTTCTTTCCAGATATCAACAGTTTTTTTTTCTCATGAATGATTCGTTTGCCACAATCTGTCAATGGACACGCAAAAACGTCCGCTCAATAGGAACAACCGTTCGTTTGATTTCTCATCACTACGGTCCTCTGCCTGATACCTTTTTACTTGGTATCTCTGTAGGATTTGGTCACGTGGATAACTCCTCGGGACATAGGAGACCACCTGGTTTCCATTTCTTCCCACGTTGATGTTATCGACGTTCTGCCTGATTGCTCTCGCAGCATTCTGCATAGGTAAGCACTTCCGAGCAGCATCTTCCCAAATGTATAATTTTGTTCAGTCGAATCTACCCCTGACCTGGTCAGCACCCGATGTTCTAGACGCCCGGATCTACCCGAATGCAAAGTATGACGCTTTTTATGTGTTCTGAAATCATATTGCCTTTGTTTACATACATGATCTCAATTAGTCTGATTTCCAAAGTATCTGCGCTTTAATGTTTTCATCGCATTCTTAGTTCAGAAATGATACCAAATTTTATCTAAACCAATAATTTATTATATTTATCCTACCGATGTTGCTTTCCTCGTTAGACTTGGTATCTTGGAATGCACACCTTTACCTTCCCAGGTAATACTGAGGGTACTCTGAGGTGTACAAAAAGATGGACGAAGCTAACCACGATCACTATTTTTTAGCCCAAAATACTATGGCTGAACCCATTCTCAATCTAGTCCCTGAGCAAGAATGAAATATAACCCATTCTAATGGTAGAACCTCTTCGATAAATATAGCTTTTGTAAAAATATGTAGCTCGTTGAAACCAATAGTTGCAGTACGATCGATCATTGGATCGAACTGAATTAAGATTGTGTCTAGACATCTAGTCGTTTCACTGCATTCTCTGGATGAAGGAGGGGCGGTTGACGTTGCACTTTGCTGTCCTTCTTTGATTTATTGGGTTTTAGTCTGCTAAGTTGAACGCGGAACGGAAGATTCTCTATGATCGACTGAACTCAGTTCGCAGGGATGGTCAACACGATAGACGCCGAGGTTCTATCCTCATTCTATGAAAATACGATGTATAATTTAAGAAATTACTGAATTTACTTTGCAGGTCTTAACGCACCTCTCAGTGATCGACAACGAAAGGAAATTGCTGATTTCACGGCGATGCTCGAAAAGTGATGTCTTTCTGTTCTTTGAGAGAGCGTACTCGACGTCCTGCCAAATCATTGTCAGGCCAAAGGCATCCCCATGACATACTACAAAAGGGGCAAAGAATATCATGAGATTTCCAAGACCGCATCGATTGTTTTCTCCCTTACAAAAGACAAAACGCGAAAAGAGTGCGTCCGCACTCTGACCATTGGGCGTTCTTACCACGCGCGCAAGCAGCAAGGAAATCCCGCCAATGCGCGTATTTTCTACGCCCTCCACCCGACCGAACAGGTCGGGGTCCGGGAACTTCTCCCCTAACACGGCGTCGCGCACGCCGCACCCGCCGCCTATCGCAGGATTGCGATGGAAGATTGGTTCGCGCAAATTGTGAGGTAGAGAGTCCTTTAATTATTTGAATTGACTGGCCGCTCTTTTCAATTCCAATGCGGTCTTGATCGTCGTTTATATAGGAGGAGTCATTTTAATTAATCAAGTCTAATAAACATGAAAACTAAAAAGAAACAGAAGAAAAAACGATAAAATCCAATGAAAAAGCAAGCCAGTCAAGGAAAAACATCGCGTCCTATCGATTGGCGGGAGGCGGGGTGAGTACGGTAAATGCAGTGACATTTGCCGCATGCCGCAATGGAGACTGCCGCGATAGGGGAGAAGTTCCGTTACCCGAACAGGTCGCATGCTATCCACAATGTGAAAATGCAAAAAAAAAAAACAGTTTCGAAGCCCTGATATGGGAATTTATCAGCGACTGCTTTTTCTAGAAACAACCCATTATAGTGAGATCTGACAATGGAGTTGAGTGGGAAATAGTTCGTCTTTTCAGACGACGAAGAAAAGACAGTGTTGAATCTCCTAATGGAGCTATCACCAAGTCGCACATTGATGCCGATTTAAGAGAGAAGGAATTTGGAGGTGGTAATGATAATATTGAAGAGGGTGTGAGTAGATCTTTGTCATCATGTTTACGTTAACCTGATCGCTAGAATTACAGTTTCTTCCCGAGGATACCGAAGAAACACTTTCTAAACCCAAGAACAATGGAGCAGAACGGGAAAGTGAATTTTAGATTTTCAGTTCGAAAAAGTCTTACTTCACAAACAAGAGTAGTGATTGCTTTGAACGGTTTGATACAAATTAGAATTTTGAAGGCACAGTTTACGATGATTTTGCTTCAGTTGATTTTGAGCGAATATTGAAAGCGAGGGTCTAGAATGATGCGAAAATGGCGAAGGAAATGCAAAAATCGGCGTATTCAGAAAATATAAGGCTTCTTAAGGTCAGCAAAATTAGGTGTTGGACGAAAATGTGACAATCAAAGCTGCATGGAATGGGTATTAAGACGAGCTGTGGGTCGTTGCATACTGCGTGGCTGGAGAGTAATTTGCCTGAGGCAACGTATGGGTCTCGGTATGAATAGTGCGAAATCTACACCTTCACAACGCCTGAGAACTCGTCCGTTTTAGGGTGTGCGCATCGGCTATGCCGGTTGTGGGCAATTACTAGAACATATTTAACCGAGCAACCTCGCTTTTGCTATCCTTGGGGCCACATGTTTACCCTAGGGAGAAATCTCTGATAACATTTCTATCAAAACTGTGCCTGTGATCACCTCCTCATACCGTCGCTCCCTGGAAACTTTCGTGCTCTAGCTGAGGAAGATACCGAGGATTTCTCTGTGCATCGTGGTTCAGTAGAAGCATATTGCAATGAGTACGAAGAACATTTCGCCTTTTACTGCATTGGTGAAAGTAACGACAATAACAACGACGAAAAGGCAAAGGTCAGCTTTGGTTATGGAAATGAGCTTAACCGTACCCATTACGTGAAGTATTCAAAAACTTTCCATTTTTCAGGTAATTTCAAAATTCTGCCCAACTTACAAGAAGGCTTGCCCAAATAAGTCGATTACGTGAGTTTTACGTTTCATGAATAGATTAAAAAGCGGTTGTTGTCATCTGGTTTCTTTTGGGTAACGCCGCGTCTTTGAATTCCGCCAGGATGAGATGGCATTTGGAAGCCCTTTTATTTCAAAATGGCTCGAGCAATTCGTCCGATAAGTTTCTCAAAATCACAGTGGTCCCACACAAATTCATTACAAACGGTCCAACTATAAAAAAAGCTTTTCGACTGATTCTCTTATACTGAATTCTATTTAGGAGTTGCTAGATGGCGTGGCGGCTATGTGACACTTGTACATACATGATGTCCCTGCATTCCCACTTTCTTATCCAAGAAACTTTTTCAGGAAAACTGCTTCCATAGACGAAGCATTTACAAGAAAAGTTAGCATAAAAGCACCGGAAGAAGAGTCTGATGAGAGTGATGAGATAACTAGCTCGGAAGAAGAAGATTTAGAAAGACGTGATGCAATGTTGGAAGAAATCAAGGTGGGTTACATAACATTTGAAGGAATTCGTTTGTTACAATCAGTAAACACGACAATTAGAAAACGAATATCAAAAGAATATACACATTTTCAACGAGAAGGCAACGAGCAGTAGTGCACAGTTACTAGTTAGACGACGAAAGGCGCGATAATAGGGGGGTGGTTAGCGATCCACGCTTGTATGGGCAGAAGAAATGTGGAATTTGCTAACTCTTGAAGAGGATATAGAAGGAAGGCTAACCGGTACGGGCAAAAAACAAAAAGAAACAGCAAAGTGTATGGTTCGAAAGTTCAGGGTACCCCTAGTAATTATAAAATTCATTTAAAAATTCTATGATGAATCCATCTTCCCCATCCCCCCGCCCCTCCCAATTTACGACACTCATTTTGAAGACGGTTCACTATGAAATTTATCTGCAAAATTCGTAATTTACACATACCCATCAGGAACGTTTTCACGACCTATAAAAATTAAAATACCAGGTAGGCTTGGCATCAACACCTACTAAAGGACGAGTAACTGGGTCTCGTGAATAAACAGAATAAACAGGTGAGAGGAAAACGACCAAAAGAGTCCGCTTGCAACATGATTGGGAGTGTGAAAACCCACAACAAAGGCTTTTGTAGGGTACTTTTGTGCGATTTCGTACTCTTCTGTAGAGATTCCAGTGCCGATTGCAAACATGGAAGTCGTTTCCCAATTCATCGAGATTTAAAGGGAAAAAGGATGTGGTTTCTTTGATATCGCTCGATTTTGGAAGGAATATGGTGTGTAACTACATGGTACTACAAACACCCTCTAGTCCATAAAGTTTCAACCCATTATCTTCATCCAAACTTATCAGTTTGAAATGAGATGTACATTTTCGGAATCAGTGTTGAGAGGCGCACGTAAATACATATTGATTGTGAAAAAAGTTTAATAAGACTTTTACCTTGATCTTTACCGCTCAATCCATGGGATGTGCGATCGCCATGTTGATCTACCGTCGATGCGTTCGGTCCCTCATTTTGTCGCTTTCGTTTCTCGTCGTCTGCACTCTCTTCATTGCTGTTGTTCTCTAATTTTTTGCCAGTCCCTCGATTTCGATAAGGCAGCAATTTTTTTCACCCATCGAAGCCATAGATCAATGGAATCGTTCTCAGCCCCACTAGAAAGATCCAAAGATCACGAGTAAACCATTTTTGGTATGGCGGTAGGAAGATGCTTACGCGTGGATAGAACTCTTGATGTTGATCACAGCTATGCAGTTTTCTTAGCAAAACATGGTTTTTGACTGGAGTTATACCAAGGAGTTGGGCTCAGGTTTTCACTGAAAAAAAAAGCGTTTGAGCCATCATTCCTCCTACGGCATTAGTTCCTGTCATGTCGGAATGAATGGAAAATTCCAGCTGCGATCTCGCTTCATCAATCCTTGATTACATTGATATCTACNCGATCCTAAATACAGCTAATGCGCTGGTGACAAACATATCTTCATTATCCTATATAATCTTTATTACAGCGAAACCATAGATTCCTATAATCACGACTGCCAATAGTAACCCTCGTTTTCGGTCGTACTGTCTTTACATAGTTATAAAGAGCGCCTCATGGGCGTCACACTCAACCGCCAAACGCACTATCAAGTCAGTGAGAGATCGCTGAGAGCTGAAAAGCGCTCACTCTCTTCATAGAAATCCAAAACTGAGAAAATGGGTTGGCAAAAGAAATGTCTACTCACTGGTCTTTTGCCATTTTTAGGATTTTCTTCGTCTTTGGTGAGCGGTACAGCATCAACGCTTTCGTGCTGGAAGCGATGTCCAAAAATTCCCTTTGTCGCCTATGCCTTTGAGAAAAACCTAGCTTCTACCCTCACCATACGTTCCATACTTTCTAGCCTTTTTTCAAGAATATGGGTACCCAGTCGAAACCGAAAACACGCGTATGCAGAGCTACATTGAACTCCGCCTTGTTATCAATCAAGGTTCCTCTTCGAGCAGCTTCTTTTCAGCGTCGAATTCCATGTACGCCATTCTGCGATGAAAAAGTCTACCCCCACTGCACCCAGGAATGTA
The DNA here is from genome assembly GCA_900617895.1 of Haemonchus placei. Lineage (NCBI taxonomy): Eukaryota > Metazoa > Nematoda > Chromadorea > Rhabditida > Trichostrongylidae > Haemonchus > Haemonchus placei. The sequence continues at coordinate 70,137 of UZAF01016160.1, forward strand.
AATGTGACTATTCTTATCCATCGGTTCAAAACTTCTGCAATCCCCCACCGCTTCCATTTTTCCTGAACGTCTGCAGGTAAGTTCATATTTCAGCTCTGGCGTTGCCGCGTCACTATGAAATCGATATCGATTTTTCATTCATCTACATCGGTTTGATGAGATCTTCCCAAATGAAGATTAACTATGTGTTCGCAGGTTGTGGTACTATATGTGTCCAAAATATGAGAGATATCATTATGCCTCACAGTACATCTATTCAAAAGCAGAAAAAGGAAAGCATGTCCGTGAGTTTTACGCTTACTTTCCAACTATGGAAGGTTCACTTGAAGTATAGAATGGAGCGATTTTTAAGCGGGGCCGAGGACGACGAACCCGAATCCTTTCAACATCCCAAGCCCTCCTGGTCATCCTCACATTGGACCAGAGGGACCGGAATCAGAAGGAGAAGAAGCACGAGCGGAAGGAACGCGAAATCGGTAATATGAGAGACTTCCTTTGCTTTCTAGATTTCTGCTAAGGTCGTATTGTTCAACAGTTGAAAACGGCCGTTTCGACTAAAATGTGCCATGAAGGGCCATCTTGTGATAGCGTTCCTGGCCCATGGTCAACAAACACGCTGACGACGTTTTTCATGACAGATTTTAAACCAGAATGAGTACCATTTTCTTTGCATTTTAGTGCAGTTAGCCGCCACAAAAATAAGCGAACCATGGTAGTTCCTCCAGCTCTCCCATCTGTTCGCGACCAACCCTTGAGAAGGAATGGTCCGGCACGCAGCATTTCGTCGACGTAAGCGTTCGGAATTTCGAATTTTTTTTATAGATTCCAATTAGTTGGTGGTGCTTAGTAGTACGGTTTTTCGATGCAAGATTTTAGAAGGAGCTCAAGACCTAGCTACACAGCCCGTGAAAGAACAACAAGTACGAAAAAATCGCGGAATCGAAAGAGGCGGTACCGAACGTCAAACCCCTCTCACAGAAGTACGAGACACCAACGAGCTTCCGAGAAACCACGCCGAACTATGAGGTAATAATTCTTTTTTCTGAAAGAGCTTTGAACAGCTCCCATCAAACGTCTTGCAGAGCAATCAATTCACAAACAGCAGAACCAATGACATCCGCTAAGGACCGCTGGACAGCTGCATCGTTTGATCCCACAAATAGATCAGGCGATGATACATTTCAGGTTGAAATAGTTGAAACTACTATGTAGTTTTACAGCTCCTAGCTTTAGATTTAGGCCATTTCGGCTTTGTCGGATCGTTACGGTATTCACCATCGGGCACGAAGTCGCAGTCCCTTCACGAAACCTGGTAATTTACAATTTTCATCCTAACAATGGGTCTAAGAAGAGCTGTGAGTGGGCTATGTCCATCTGAAAATCGAAACGAAAAAATTCTCGGAAATTTTTCAACTGCAACGCTTAAAAGCAAATTTCAGGCCTATGGGAGCCAAACCCTGACAATCCCCATAACAGGGATCATGCCAATAAATGGTTTTATAAACCTTATTCTACTACTGCAGACTGGCTCAATGGGGAGGTTCGTTAATTTAAACTGATTCTTCAGCAACGTGCATATCAAGTTGATTTCACTCACCAGTTCCTTGCTTATTTGTTTCCTTGTTCTGAAGATAGCAATTTTTTACAGGTGGCTTCTGGAGGTCATTGGGCTGTGCCAGCAGCTGGTGTTGGCGGTACCAATTTTTACGAGGGTGTATTCTTTCCATCTCTCGGAACATTCCTCAACATTAATGACGACTATGACTACGAGTAGATTCAACTAACTATTTTTAGAAAATAAACTTTCAAGCAACCGTCGTTGTCAACTTACTGTGCTCCATAATTCATTGTGATTATAGAAAAAACTTTTGTTTTGATATCCCAAGTGAAGCGACTGTTAGCATTTCTCACCTGTTCGGACTTTTGATGTTTTCAGTTTAAGAGGGACTGTCGTGGGGCAGCGGAGGCATCAGTGCAACACCTATATGGGTTCGCCTGCTCTCTTTCATTCAGACAGGTGGTATTCTTTTAAAACGGCGGTATAGAGCCACTTGACTCGAATTCATCATGACTTACTCATGTGGCTTTACTGACTTTACTTAGCTGCCGTGGGGTCGAATAGCTAAGGTTGCTCTCAATCGGCAAGAAGCGAGTGCAAAGGAGAGGCGGAAGGTTTGGTATTGGGGGTAACGGAACTTCTCCCCTATCGCGGCATTCTCCCTTGCGGCATGCGGCAAATGTCACTGCAATTACCGTACTCACCCCGCCTCCCGTCAATAGATAGGACGCGGTATTTTTCGTTGATTTCCTTGCTTTTTCATTGGATTTGATCGTTTTTTCTTCTGTTTCTTTTTATTTTCATGTTTATTAGACTTGATTAATTAAAATGACTCCTCCTATATAAAACGATCAAGACCGCATTGGTTGAAAAGAGCGGCCAGCCAATTCAAATAATTAAAGGACTCGCTACCTCACAAATTGCGCGCTTCAATCTTCCATCGCAACCCTGCGATAGGCGGCGGGTGCGGCTAGTGCGACGCCGTGTTAGGGGAGAAGTTCCCGGACACTGGTATTGGAGGGGGACAGCGAATGTCTCGAGCCTCTTGGCTCACACCCAAACGGCGAAGTGTCCAACGGAAATTTCTGTTATATCGACTGGTATTCTTCAATATCGGATATTATTGTTCACACCTATTACTATTCGGTCCAGCCGAAATCAACTCGAGAGGTATAAAAAATGCGTCTGTATAGCACTCTGAACCTTAATCGGTGAGTAGGTGCAGATGAATAAAAGCCTCTACCTGAGCTAATATGAATCCCCTGATTCCGTGTTGGATGTGCGAAGTCATAGGGGATGCCTCTATAAGCTTCTGAAGCTGCATTACCGGGGATTGTTTCTAGCTGCTGATTCATACTCTCCCAAGTTGTGTTCCCCATTAACAACTGCCAGATGATTATCGATTCAGCGTGCGAAGAATCAGGAGGCTTCTCTAAAATCGTGCTCGACGCTGAAGCGAGCGGCACCGTCAAGTGAGGTACAGCGAACAATAGAAGAAGTTGAAACATACAGCGACCTAAAGATATCATCAAATGAAAGATTGATAAGAATCCTAAATAAACAACACCAGTCTCCTTCCATACATTCGATGCTCTACAGTCGGCAGTGAAGCTTCTGAACTAGGTGTTGTGAGTTGTTTTGTGAAGCATTCGCAAGTACTAGCATCCTCCAGCAAGAATTCTAATGTAAGATTAGGTTTGTTTCGTTTAGGACAACAACTGGCATTTTCTACGAGGCGACTTCATTGTAATGTCACAAAAATCAAAAAAGAAAGCACCGAAATCCTCCAGCAGTAGCAGCAGTACAACATCAGCATCAGAAGCAAAATCAGAAAGAAGAAAAGTGAGCTTAAGCTAACACCCGTAGCGTACGAAGGAATGAAGAAAATCGGTTCGAAATTCCTCGAACGTTGAATTGATCCTTACCTCAATCGATCGATATTTGAATCCTGGCTATCCGATTTCGAGATTAGCTACTAGTAAAGATCGGGCAGTATGCTTCTGACGAGGCTTGTGAGAAAATACAGGTAGTGAAGGCAATGGAGCCTGAGGATTGAATACCGATGAGATGTGAGTAAAAATCACTGAATGGCTAACCCGAAGAAGGGATATCGATTATCTGATAGTGGGCTTCTCTGCAGGCTATGCATAGATACCGACACTTAGAGTTGTTTTTCCAATGCTCCATTCCCATAACCGATCCCTATTGAAATATCCAAAACTTCCTTGAGGTTTGAAGGGATCAACCTCACCCTCGTGTGCCACAGGAACAGTGGATGGCCCTAGCTCGAGAGACACGGGCATTTCAAAAATCGCGCGCAACGAAGCGCACCCCAGTCAGGAGTCTGCCGCGAGCGGCGAGCGGTACATTTGCGTACCAAATGTTACACTTCTATACGGCTGATACTGTTTTACAAGCGTGTCAAGCAACGGCGCGCCATGTCGAACACTTCATTCTCCCCCATATTAATCCTATTATATTCTACTTCCATAATCTTGAATGAAATGAGCCTTTAGACACTAACATTTACTTATAAAAATCCAATTTATAGACTCGCACAGAAAGGAGCACTACTGGTGAATCACTTGAAGGACTCACAGAACAAGAATGGGAAAGAGGTTCAGCCGCGAAACCTGCAGAACTACTCAATGTGGACAAAGACCCAGTATGGCTATTTATTCAGCATATATTAACCTTGGGTGTTTGAGATCTGATGGCGGTCTTCTAACAAATCTCGAGTCTTGATATTACGGTAAAATTTTTTATCTCCTCAGGTACAGAAGAGTGGCATAAGCATGGGTCACTCATAAAGGAAGTTCAATTAGGTAATCAGAACCGGTGCTCAGTCTTGCCTGAGTCTAGATTTCTGTCCTTCAGCAAGATAGCGGCAAACATGATTGAGAGTAAAAAACATTGTTTTGAAAAAAGACAAAACAATGTGCAGGCTAGAGTCACATAAGGAAGCCCCAATATTATAGGCAAACGTCAAATGCCTGGCTCATCCTTGATTTCCAGAAGCAGGTGCTGCCAACTACTTCTTCATTAGCGGATACCCAAACAAACCCACTAAGTTCCACTCCCACAAATCTGATCGATGCTTGCTATCTACCATTTCCATTACTTCTTTCTCCTTGCATTATAAGTTGTCAATCCATTTCGGGATACACCATACGTTTACCTGCCACTCTTAATCGTAACGATGATGTCTAAGAACCGGTGTAAAGGGCTCATTCGATTTGAGCGGACTCCATCCGGAACTTCACCACCGATCCTTACAAACAGCAATTACTCCGCTTCATTTTCTTTGCTCTGTTACCTACTACAACTGGAAGAATGCCAAAAAACCAGTGCTTGTAGAAAAAAGCCGAAGCAAACATGAGATATAAGTATGCGCCTTGTTAATCGACATCTTTCCCTAATTAGAATCCTTACAGTGAAGAGCTACGTAGCATGGATGACGATTCCCCTGTCAAGTTGTAGAGTTCTTTTCCCTTCTAGGGGGATGTTGTTGGATTTCCTCGGACACATTTCCCACAATTTTTTTTCCTACGGATACCTAACGTACGACTACATCTCATTTTCAGAATGCTGTCACTGTATTTGTTGGCCCTAAAACGGATCTCGATAGAACAGAACGTCGTGTAAAGCATAAACGTATGATACCAAGTTTCCTAACGGGTCGAAACATTACCTAAACGTTGCATTTTCAGGTGAAAAAGAAGAAGAAAAAGGTGACCCAATAATTGAGTTAGTAAGACGCATCGCAAACATGGTTACAGAAGCAAGAGAAGACGCTCGAGCAGAGGTAGGAATGGTGATGGTATTAATGATGGGTCCTGCCTTGGAAATCTTTTGCAAGAAAGTTTTCCCAAGCAGATCTTGTCATAAAGTTAGAAGAAGAGACAAAGATGACTAAGTAATAAACTCGCCGCAACTGCGGTACATTGGAAATAAGCTCCCGTTTGGGAGATGTAGCTGGTAAGTAAAACTCGCCCCAAATGCGGTGCATCGGAAATAAGTTCTCATTAGGAAGATGAAGCCGGCCGTTGAAGCAAAAGCCCAACTGTGTTCCATCATAACAACCTAAAGGAAAGGTCACGGCCCGGTTTGCTGTATCACCANATTCAAGGATCTCAGAACTATTTGATCGGCTTCGATAGAGTCGATCTACCTTTTGGATGGTTAGGAACCTAAACGTCAACGTGAGACACTGGCCGCCCGCGAGCGGTTGCGTCGCGGCTCAGATGCTGACTAACTGAAAACTGCCTATAGGTTGCTCACTGGGCGCATTCAGATTCCACCGACCGAACGACTGACGAGCTTCCTGGCACGTGTTGACAGCGCGAGACAGATTGCGTTCATGGCCGCGTGAGTCGTGGGGGCGCGTGATGCCTCGTTTTCAAGCGTTGTCAACACATGGCCAGAATCGGTCGTTGTCAGTCGGTAGAAACAAAGCACGTCGGCGAAGTCTGAATGAGTCTGAAGGCACTAAAGACGCTATTGGAATCAGCTCAACAATGTGAACCCAGTTTCTGTCGTATGTTTCTTCGTTCCTCTATTGGACCTTGCTTCTTTTCTCTATGTGATACTCCAGTTTTTCAAGTTCGCTCAGAGGATACCTTTATTTTTGTTAGAGGATAAATACGGTAACCAAATCTCCATCCAATTTCTTGTTTCCACCCATAATCGTCTTCAACTCGCTCGAAAAGCTTTATTAGTAAATTCTTCATCGATTCAAAATAACTGCATTACGTACATTGGATATCTACGTCTAGAAGCAAATAACTACATATGCTATCAATATGAAAATTAAGAAAACTTTAAATGGCCATAAGGATGTAGTAAATAATAAAAATAAACTGAAAAAGAAAAGATATCAGAACGATAACATAACACAGGGTGGTTAAGTTGAGATACTTTTGCTAACCCATTATTCATTGTCTTCATGCATACCCTGAAGAGACAGCTTTATCCTTGTAGTAGTCTTATTACCTCTTCGTACGTGCAAGTCAAAGTGTTTTGGTAATAGATAGGAGCTTGATCCCAACTTACTTCCGATTCGGTAGAAGACGCAGTTTCACACATTCCAATGCCACAGAAAATGCATCCCCTCGAATCAAGGCATTCTTTATGTGCCCAAGCATCACAATCATTGCATCGTATCCAGTCAGTGAGTACATCTGAGTTCCCAGGAGGTTGTACATCCCCACATTTGCGGCAAAAAACATCATCATCGTCCTCATCTGAAGCATCAAGATCGTGACTAGCGTTGTCATCTTCCTCATCTGGAGAACCCTGATCCACACTATCGATGTCATCATCCTCATCAGAATCCAGTTCCACCAAGACAATGTCTTCTGTTAATTTTTCACCTAAAAAAGAGCCCTTTCGTGTCCATAACGGTGAAGGATCACTTCTTACCAAATGTATTCAACATTTTCCATAATTTACGTTCCACTTCATGCAGGGCGAGCTTTGCCTCATCGGTTCCTTTTCTATCCAACCTATTGATATATGCACGTATATGATCGAGCATCTGAAAAACAAATCCTATTGAAGGCGAATTTGGCTGTTACCCATCCTGTTAAGTCACCTTTTCTGCTCGATCCCGACTCTTCGTACATTTACCTTCCTTGATGGCATCAGAAACAGATCCCCGAGAATCCGACTTCTCCGAATCGTTATGGGAATCAGAATCGCCAGAACTATCGAGTGATTCTGATTCCATCTCGGTGGAACCCGAGTCAGAATCTTGTGGTTCTGACTCCGTGTCGGTGGAACCTGGGCCAGGAGCCGACAAATCCTTGTCGCAATCCGCAGAATTTCTGAAAACCTTTACTTTTCAAGGTATGGTATAATTATGAAGTTGAAAAAGCAACTCACTTAGTCTTTTCCTGGTTTAAAGCTTTGTTTAAAGCTTTCAACGAGCTTCTGAGGTTGCACAAGGTGCATTCGTGTTGTCCCGTGACCTTCGCTGTCAACCTTCTTTCTTTTACGAGTTCGGATGCAGCTTTGGCACCTTCATCACCATGGGTACAGCACAAGTGTTTCGAGTAATTATTATATGATAACATTACATGCCCACACAGGGAACACGACAGGCCCATATCTAAAATCTCTGACGATCGGGAAGTCAAGCAGGAGAATAGTGGCGTAATTTTAAATGGAATGGGAGAGGGGGGGCAACGTGTCAGACATCTACACGGTTCCACACGTTTTCACGTGTACTTGCGCGTTTTCGCGCCTTCTCTGTACTCATTCAGCAAAATAGTGTCGTTGAATCTTACCCGTACACACAAGTCGGATTTCGAAGTCACATGAATGTGTTATACAGTAACCCGAAGACGCACTAAACCACCTCCAAACACCCGTCACATATACGACGCAACAAAAATTTTGGATGATGGGGAAGGGGGGTACATGTCGCTTGGCGCGTTACCTCTCATCGGGGCGCCCATTCGACGCGGTTTGCGAACTGGACAACTCGTCCAGGTGATTGAACATTCCACTGCCCATCCAGCCGATAGACACCAATCGATGACGCCACGTTGATAGGCAGAACACGGGGACGGTCAAGCCGTGCGTCCGAGGACGCGCGCGGCAAACTGTGCGGCGAAGTTCGTGGCGATTCAAGCGAGCCTGCCACCCATTACTGGGGCACAAACTTGAAGTGGAATAGTTGGGTATGGTCAGCTGACCCTACTAATCTACTCTACTTCAGGTTTGTCCCCCAATGATAAACGCCGCAGTCGTCCAAACTCACAATGAACTTCGCCGCGCAATTTGCCGCGCGGGTCCTCGGACGCACGACTTGACACATACCTGGCAGTACACAAGCATTTCCACATTTCGGCGACTAATACTGACGGCGTCATCGATCGGGCTTCTATCAGCTGAACGGGCAGTGGGTTGCCCGATCACTTGGACGAGTAGTCCAGCTCGCAAACCGCGTCGAATGGGCGGTGCGACGAGAGGGATCGCGCCAAACGACCGCCTGCGGC
>UZAF01016160.1:84834-101156 GCA_900617895.1 Haemonchus placei
TCATTGGCTGCTTTCATAGTCCACGACCAGTCGCGCGACCCATCTCGCGAGCGACTGGTGACCAAGCGCGACTGGTCGCTAGCAAAATCGTAGACTATGAAAGATGCCATTGCGTATGTGTGAGTCCACGGACGGACATGCAAATATCTTACTACGGTAAGCAAAAATTCATCCGCTTAAAAGCATAAGTAAACAAAAAAAAACTTTGTTACATCAAAAATAACCGACCTTTTTCAGCTTTTTGAGTTAGGAAATTAAAAAAGAGATCGCGGCAGCAAAAAGAATAACAAAGGAAAAAAGAATGGGAAAAAAACATCGCCTCATCACTCGGCGATCAGCTGTTTGTGTGTGGGTCTTAGAACGAGTAATAGCAATCTGTATTGCCTCGACATTCGTTTAACGTGACACCGATCGAGAGGCGGGAAAGCGAACCAAGACAGCAACAGGGCTTTTATTATGCCCTGACCGTCGAGATTATGGGAGCGAGAAGGACCCTCCTACCACCCATGGGGGCCACTGAGTGTTTCTGAGGACCATTTTTATCGTGAACCGTGCCTTTAAGGGTTGAAATCCAGGAATGATAACCGCTTAGACCAACGAAGCCTTCCATTCCTCCGGGGTCTCGATTAATTGGTACTAGACCCGTCTGGGAGGATAAAAGCGTGACCTGCTGGCCACCACAAGTCATTGAATAGGCCATATAAGCATTCAAAACGCCACTACAATTACGAATTTAAATCTAATACGAGGGCGCATCCCTCAAACGGAATTGTTCCACGACCAATGCCTTTATCGGAAGTTATGCAGGTGGAAATGTTTTGGGAAAGGAACACTGCTGAACCGTGTTTTACGCGTTTCCACGCATTTTTGGCCCTCTCAGTGCTGTCAGCAGAAAAGGTCCTGCGACTCTACTCTCACATTCTGAATCACAACGGGTCAATTAATTCACCATCCCAGCTTTTGCACAAGGTAGACATTCAGCCCGGTGGTCCTCCATAATAGAGCTCGAACTGCGTAGGTTCAAATGGTATAGTAATAAATGGATACTTAATTTATTAGGTTGAGTCATAGGTCCTCGGACATTGTGATAGTGATACTTCTAGAGATCATAACTCGGGGAAGATGTGACGAAATTGGATGCGCGAGGAATCGCTAGATAGCGTATAAAAAGCTCTTATAAACAGATACTAACGAATACACGTAACCGTTTCCTGCGCTTGAACGTGAGAAGAGAAAGTGCCATGTCGGCGTGGCGTCCATGTCATACTGCTTCAAAGCATGAGGCACCCGACCGAGCTTTCGCACCTTGCCGATTTACTTCAATCCACGGATAATTGTGGACTGACTTCCCAATGGTGGAGTTACGACGGCTTGAAATCATGGGACATGGTTGCAGTAAAGAAAACAGTTAGATGTGTTCGTTACTATGTACTGAAGAGCTTTTCATATTCTGTCTAACTATGTCATGCGCGTCCATTTTCGCCATTACTTTACCGAGTTATGATCACTAGAAAACATCACTATCTTTTTGTCCGAGAACTTATGACTCAACCTAATACATGACTAGACTTTAGCCCTCTTCTGTATTATGTCGGCATGGCGTCCATGTCATACTGCCGTGCATGTTGCTTTTGTGTAAACCCTTTCCACTCAATAAAAGTCCGCCTTTTCCTCAGCGTCTCCTGAGTCGGTCAGCAATATAACTCCAGCCTGCCGTAAACCTTACAAACGAGACTTGTTCTTAATGAGGAGCAAGTGTCACTTCAGTTTGCTCCTAATATAGATCTATGCCACTATCTGAGGTGTCCTTCCTGTCTGTCTACAAGCGTCTCTGCAAAACTGGTGCAAGCTTAAGTAGATGCGTTAACAATGGGTAGCGCTCGTGCGGAACTACCGATTCATCTAATGTATACAGTATGAGTCTCTTGAAATGGGATGGGAATGGTCTAGCCATGATGACACGAACATTTTTTGAAGTATTTATTGCTTAATTCAGTAGGTATACTGTTTTAACTTTGTTTGTTACGTATTGAAGTCTTTGTTTTGTTAAATGGAACCGTTTCGGTCTCATCAAAATTTTCACTGTGACATGATTGTGAGCTGAATAGGAATCTTGGAGATTCACGATGAAACCGTTCATACTTTTGAAAAGGAAGAAATCAGATAGTGTAGTCGACATGCACATTGTCACGGCAAGAATCGATCTTTGAATGGTAAGCAGCGAGTGAAAGCTCACTTTAGAAAGCCTTGCGCAGGTTACTGAACTCTCAGATCGAATCGCGCCATGTCTGAACCCATTGACGCCAAAAATAACCTAGTCTCCACTTTCGAAAGGCCAAAGTTTCATCCTATTACAAGCAGACCCAATCTTGCTGTGAAATGTGGCCGTAAGACGTCATAACAGTGTCTGTTCACCTTATTGTACGATCGACTTGTAGTTCAAGTTGAGAATATCGTGGAGGATCCGTCTCTTCCTTCGCTGTTTCGACTATGCTGCCCGGTCGAATGGCTGACTGAAATGGCAGAAAACCATTTCAAGAAAAGCCTGGCTATGTGTACTAAATTGGGCCTAAAGTGAGTCAGCGCTGCTGACGTTTTACAAACTCATCAAAAATTTCTAAAAAACACGCCTTACAATTAGATAAGCAAAACTCTACAACGGTTGGGCGTTGATCATCGATAAGCATACCTTGCATGGTACGCTCCGCAAATTCGCCGAGTATAATTGCCATTCGAAAAACGGAAATAGAGAGCTAACCGAATAGGGTGGTGGGTCGTCCTGGTTCAAATTTCCAACTTCTTGATCTCTTGGAATTAGGAGTCTTTGCCGAAGTACAGGCGGTAAAATAGGCGGTTGATAGACATTTTCTTGCTGACGCCTCAAGCGCTTAACAAAAACCAGTTATCAACTTTCTCAAAACCCGAAAAACAGAATTCAGCGTCACTCACTTCTCTTAATCTATAGTCTAATATAGTTCTGAGTATAGTCAGTGTAACCAGCACAAAATATACCACACAGAATCCACACCATATGTAGTAGAGCTCATCTTCAGAGCGGGTGGCCTTTGTCAATTTCCGTAATCGATTAAAGCCTTAAAAAGGAGAATTTTGTACGACGGGGCGGAAATGATACGATGCAGCAAGACGCGTAAGTGCGACAACTAGCTTAAGTAATGGCGACCAGCAGGACGACTAGCTAGGATTGGCCGCGCGATTGGATTTCTTTGGCAATACCCCTGCACCGTCGAAAAGCTCCGATAGGAATGTTGCTTATGTCCTTCATTGTGAAGTATAGACTTCAGCTGTCTAGACGATCAGAGCTCAGCTTAATCCATCAAACCCTATCCCGGCTACAGTAGCAAATTTGTCCTTGTCTTGGAGTTCTAAGGCCAAGCAGGAGATCACGTCAGGCAGTGTAGAAGTGGTGGAAATAATCGACGACGTGAACACAAAGGAGAAATTGAACACACCTGCTGTATCAGTTATTGCTGCATATTTATTAGGGGAGGTAAGTTTGAGTAACACCAGGATGAAAATCATTGCGTGCTTCGAGAGTTCATAAAGCTAAAAGGATGACTATCGAAGGTGTAGTGATGATGCTAGCCATAAAAAACTACTTCGGTGGTGAAAGACGAAATGTCGGATCTTTAAAGGTAACACTGTGATGGTCTGACACCGGAGCAACGATCAAAGGTAACACCTTCCGGCTCATACCTCGACAGGTTGTGAAGGAGAAAGTTGTAAAAGTCTTATTCAGTTCAAAACTCACTATTACGAATAAAAATGGGTAGAATAGGCAAACTGCTTTTGTTACAGTAGCGAGTAGTGCAAAAATTATAGCCATCGCAACCAGCATCACCTTGATTACTTGCAAACCTTGAAAGGGAAAAGGTAGTCGCATCTAAGAATACTGGAGCTTCCTTTACAACAAAACACTCTGTGTGTGCGGAAACTGTCTGCAGGAAATCTCACAACAGTCTACGTTTCTCGTGAGATTTTCTGGAACTTTTCATAGAAAAATTTATAAGAGACACGACTTTCTTGTATGCACTCAACATATTAGGAGATTTCGTGATATCATAATCGGCCGACCAAGTTAATAGTCAACTTTTTGGTTCTAGGCGTGGGGAGTTAGTACGAGGTGTGCCCACAACCTTTTAGGTGGGGTTTCAAGGGTCAATGCTTGACACAAGCTCCTATGGATTTCAGCAGCGAACTGGCCGGATACGCACTCGTAAAAAAGTACCACACTTCTTCAGAGTCATCGTAGGTGGTTTTAACTATAGGTTTGCTCCGGAAGAGCGGCTGAATAGCTACATATCACGCTGAAGGAACGGGGCGAATTGTGCACAGTGATAGACCTTTTGATTTATCTGTTAACCTACACCATTCATGGTAACTCGCAGTTCCAGAAGCCCTTTCATTCCCGTTGAACATGGGACCACCTGGTGGGACAGTTCCATAATGAAATAGACCAAATCATCTTGAATTAAAAGTTTTGCCTGACTGACGTCGCTATTGCTCCGAAGTTCTACTTGGGGAGCGGATAAACGTCTTATTCTATTTTTCAGTGCATGAAGAGAGAGATGCGAAGTTCAGGAAAAGGAACCACAAAACAACCATCAAGTGGGACCACTTCACTTCCCTCGCGAGTTTCTTGGAAGATTCCGTTATCGGCTACATCGACGAGGAGTACACCGATTCCTCGAACTCCCCGCTTTCCTAGCGGTAGTGCTAGGAGAGCGGAGAAATTACTGGTAGGCAAAAGACGTCTCTCTTTGAAAACTCGAGTCAATACGCCAGTGTGGAATCGTGCGGTCCCAACTTGCGAACTATGCAAAGAGGTGATTAAGGAAGATCAGAAGCAAAAATTGTCTGATGGAGGGCATGCTGTGCCTCTTAACCTCCAAGTAAGTCTGGCGACTGAACGAAATCCATGATCATTAGCACGGTAGGCGATACAGCTTATGTCCTACGTCTTTTGACATTGCAAAAAATTAAACCTACTGTGTGGTTGCTCTTCTATCATACCGAATAAGCAAAATAACCAGTACGTGAACAGGTGGAATTTCAAGGCAGTCTACAATGCGGAAATTTTTGGTAGAGACATAGAGAATTGAATTTAATTACCTGACCTCTGAAAACATTATGTTAGCAGTTGTTCTTACACATCTTCCCCATTTGCTAGGAGGAGGATCGTTGTCCTTCAAAATCAAGAAATCTGTTCACAGAAAATGCACAGTTATGGCCAAAGCTAGAACGGAGGTTTCTAGAATCCGCGACGGAAGAAGGTATAAGAACGGCGTGGTCAACAGGTAATATGTTGTGAGTGAGCTCCTTTAAATCATTTTTTGAAGCATCCCTTAGATCACGTGCTGGTGTTCGGATGGTGGACTTTGTATTGAAGTTCCCATGGTCGTAGGCACGGTCTATGAATGGTTTGCTGCAATTACCGTAACCATCCCTTGTTAACACAAATCTTTCGTCACTCTGCGTGCTCCAACACTCGGTGGGTGCTGCGGTACCCCGTCTGGGTACAAGATCTCTCAGCCACTGGGGCTTAAGACTTACGATACTCCTGTAAACTTGACTTAATATTTTTTAACATGAAAACCAGCGCAATGTTCAGTCCTGGATCAGTTTAGACTAAATTGTATGGTACCCGAGTAGGTGGGTTGTAACGATCCGCATGGTCCATAGCCCGTATCACCTGATCGTGGGCAGTTTACTACTAATAACTAGAACACCACAGGAACTCTAAGGAGACGAACTGGTATCAGTGATATGCCGGATATCTGTTATTTCTCGGTTCCCACCATTTGTCGAGTGTTCAGCACAGGGTCGGGTCGAATAAGCTCTGTTGCTGTCGATATTGGAACAAAAGAATCTTCATACCTGATTGACCCCACTGCTCGATCTCTTGAACAGTGTAAGGGCTACAATGTTGAGGCTGTGACAGATTTTACTAAGCTCACATGTGACTAGTACCATCTGTGCTTACTAGCGCCATTATCGATGTGTATCTTTTTCAGTCGTCTTCGACTTGACCATGAAATCAGCTTCAGTCGTCATCGACTTGTCCATGAAATTAGCTAAGTTCCTAACGTCCAAACCAGCTGAACCCACTGCGGAGCAAACACAGTCGCTTTGTGACAGTTGATTTTTAACATTCTTCACCATCCTCTATCAAATGCTATCATTTCGTATCGGTCATAATCTTTACTTCACTCCAAGGTCACGTATAGGTCAACACCCTTCGTATCGGCCTTTATCACCTACTCTCAGTTCTATCATCGGTCGTCTAAATCCCTATCCTTGCAAAACAGGGAGTAAACATTTAAGTGGCCTCCACTCTGACTTCCATCTTTCGGCGAAAGTGACCAACAAGCTTTGGAGTATATCAGCGTCTTACTAACAGTATCAGATAATTCATCTTCCTCTTCTTGGACGAAATTGGGAAACACAACATCTTCCGGTAAGCGAACCTGAAATAGTGTGATTGTGGTTTTTTGATGCGCATGGGGCAGCCGTCGATGGCCCAGGACCGACACAAAGAAAATGGGAAGCAATCACTAGTTTCCCAAATTCTTATTCATGAACTGCTTCCAAGTTGAGGAGACATCATCGGATAAGTTGAGGAGTGATCATCGGATGTTTGGGTGAGCCGTTTATAACCATCATGTCGGCCTTGAATCCAAGACCTTATTGCAGATAAGCGGTGTAGAAGGAGGCGACATGGATTATTAAGTGATGAGGAGCGATGTTCCTACCAAACTTTCCAGTATAGGTTGCTTCATAAAGGACATCAATGGTGTGACACAGAAGAGATTCGAAAGTGAACCCACTGCTATATGCTCAGCGCTTACCAACATGTCGAACGGTGACTGGTACTATGCATAAAATGAGTTTCTCTACTGCCGGACTCACTTTTTATAGTTGGGTGATTGTATGTTTTCACACTCTGTATCAGTCCTTGGAAATCTATTTAAGCACTATTCACGACCTGCCCCTATCTTGTTCGTCCGAAGACATGTTCTCCTTGACGTTTCAGCAAGTTCTGATAGACTTCATCAACCAGAAGGCCGGAAAATCGACAATGGGGAGAGGGTGCGGCGCCAAGACCCCAGCACTCTTTGAAATTCAAAACGATGACGGAGCGGTATACGCCAGCTCTGATCATCAGTGCTGCACGATAAAATCAGACTAGGCCACAGTGATTCCTTCGGGATCTAGAACCCTGCTGAAATATTTTTCGGTGAAGAGTATATACTTAGAAACGTTACTCGTGAAGGACACTCAAACTAAGCCTTCACGCAAACAGTTGCCTCGTCCATGTCGCGAGGCACCCACTCCAGTGCATCGTCCTCGCTCGTGGGACACAAGACATAGCACTCCTTCACTTCGGATGTTTCGTGAAGTAGTCTGACCGTCGCGCTGGAGTCGTCCTGATGTCCGTTCGACGTCCCGGGGATCCAGTCAGTAACTGCCCCGATCTAACAGTTATATTTCAACATTATTTGTGCCCGGCCCATTTTTATTTGATTCCTTGTGGTAAGCAATGACGTCCCCGATCTTCGTTTGTTGACGGAGCTTGGATCTCCTGGTGTCCCTGTGCACTTGCGTGTATCGGGAACTTTCAAGCTTAGCCCTTTCCTTAGCGTGTTAAATGACGCTGGCTGTGCGCTCGTGCGGCCTTCGTAGAGTTCAGGCCCTCGAGGCGTATATCAAAGCAAGAAGGGCCGCAGCGTCGAAAAGTTAGCGCGTAGCCGATTCCCCTTTTCTATTTCACTAAACTTCGGTGCCCTTGAATGCCTTTAACACTAGCAAGTTCAATGCGAAGCTAATCGAGTTTCATAGTTATAGAAACCCTAAATCCGAGCTCCGTTATCGGACGAGGACCGGGCAAGCCGTTGTTCACACTGAGGATTCGAAGAGTTGAGAAGTATGTATTGTATATGTCATGCAGTTTTGTGTTGACCCGTTTGACCAGGGTGGTAACGGACTGGATCTCTCGGGACGTAAAACGAACACTGCCGGCCCAATGGTCAGACTTCTTCACGAAAGCTCTGAACGCAAGGAATGCTGGACCTCGTGTCCCTCAAGAAAGGGCGATCAACTGCCCCACTCTGGCCCGCGACAAGGGAAAGGGGACGTTACTGGTACCCGCGGAAATCGATGATCGACGGGACAGCAGGTGATAGAGGTAACGAAAGTATTCACACAAAATTATGCTCATTTCAGTCAAACATTCTAATGAACCCTTCTCCGGTTACTCTTCACTTTAGTTTCTGAACATGTACGATTTGACCAATTTAATGTTTAATAATTGTAGCACATTTATAATGACACATCGCCTGTATTAATTGATTGATTGGTATTTTTTTCAGCTTCTGCTCGTTCCTCGGAAGAATCAGAATCTTGGCTTTCACTCTTTCGTCTTTCTACGAATTTTTTCGATAACCTAGTGCTCCATCGACGGCGTAGTTTCTCCTTTCCTGCTCCTGAGCGCTCGGATGAACTGGAGCTCGAAGCTTCCTTTTTCGGCTTTCTTCCACGTGATTTTTGCGATGGTTTTCTAGCATTCTTCTTACGCACGCCGATTGAAAGAGCTCTGGACGTCGACGATGGATCTCTAAGCGATTTAATTTTCTTTCGCGCACGACGTTTTGGAGTGCTCTTAGAGAAGAAACCCTTGTCTCCATGACGTCCCTTGTCCTTTGATCCCTCACTTTTTCGTTCACTGGTCCCACCTTTTTGTGGGCGAGCCTCTTTGATATTTTCCTTAGATCCAGCGTGAGACTTCTCTTTAGCTCCGCTCTTGACTTCTGCAGCGTTCACTCCCGAAGAAGAGGCTCCTTTTAACTTTCTTTGGGATGAATGGCCCGGTGTCCCGGCCTTTTTTCGTTTTGCCTTCGCTCTCGATCTCGAAGCGGACGACTTTTGAAGAGGCTTTTCTACGCTGAAATCAATCAAAATATGTTTCAAGAACAAAAATTTCTGTTTTGATAATTATGAATTGCAGAGAGGCATAGGCTACGAATATGAATACGGCTATCTCATTCAAAAACAATGATCGACCGTAGTGCATTCCGTCTCCCTTCTTTACATTGGCTCATTCACGAGGAGATCGAATTACATCACATTAAGGGGCCTTCACCTATCCCATATAATTTCTTGTTGACTGTGCACATACTAGCGAGATCCTAGCCATAGAACTGTCTTTTGACGTCTATTTCAAAGGCTTAGTTTGCGATGAATGAAGTTCTAACAATAAGATATCTCCCTAGGCCGAATCTGGGGCCTATCGTATACCATAATGGCACTGTTAGACAGGAAAACGGTCCCGATAATGGTTTAAAGGTTCTCAAAGATTGTGTCGTCTGTATGCCACATTTGAAGCTGCATAGCACTTCACGCTTACATTGAGCCCGAAGTCTCAAAGGTGGAAAAGTTTTAATGGCATTGTGGATACTGGACCATTCATATGGGGCAGCCACGTTGGGAATCGGTACCATGGCGACAGTGGAAGGCAATTTGGTAGACGTCTGACTCAATGTAATCAGCTCTTTACGAATTGCAACAGCTGGAAACTTGTCCAAACACCTTTCCCATGCCATCACCGTCATGGTAATCTCGTACCACCTTTAACTACACTACTTCTAGGAGGCCTTATTTTCTGCAATGTAGGCGTATTTTCTCGCTTTCTTCGCCACCTATGTACTACTCTCCCCCAGCGCTTTCCAACTTAAAAAGAGCTCCTCAAAATTATCTTGACCTGTGCCGTTTATGGAAATGCAACTGCGCATACGATTCCTTTGACTGCGCACCTCATTTGTCCTGCGATTTACCAACTGTTTCATTTATCTAGAGCGAAGGTGGTGAGTTGCAATTGGCACATTATCTCACACGCACGGTCACTGGCCCAAATCCCGCATCGGTATCCGCCCATGTCAGCCGAGCCTTCCATTCCTCCAGGGTCGGTTAATAGGTACCAAACTCGTCTGGGAGGATTGAAGCACTGACATTGCATTGGCTGGCCGCCGCAAGTCTCTGTATAGGCCACATACGCATTCAGTACGTTACTACGGTTCTGGATGGAAATCGAATGCGTGGGCGCATCTCTCAGACGTGATCGATTAACCTCCCGAGAATTCATCCTTTATATTGTTTCGATGATCTGACATACCAAGTAACTGTCTGGGTTGGATCGTCCCCAAGCTCCCAATCGTAAGGTAAATCGATGTTTCCTCCCGCTGTTTTTGCTCCCTGTAAATGTTTTTGTTATTTAGATAAACACTTTCGTTTTATAATGTTTACTTCAGCCTATTATTTACGATGTCTGGCCATTACTTACTAGTTCTAACGACTTGTATATAAATTCGTAGTCAACACGATCCTGATACTGTAATGAATCCAAGTAATCCATGACACTCATGAGCTGCTCTTTACAAAGAAGTCCTTGAAATGCCACTTCCTTAAATAGACCCATTCAAGGAAAGAAGACACGCTTCGATGCAAAGGGCCAGCTTCGGAAAGGTTGCTCCCATGATGTAAGACTAACTTTTAGACTTACTCTTCTAGTAGTACGCATATCTTCTTTAAGTTTCTTAACCATATTTTTGTCAGGAACAGATTTCCATAAAAGGCCTGAACATATCGCCATTGTCCTCGGTAGAAGTTATCGTGGCTGGTGATATAAGCGACAATAATGTGTAAGTCCAACTGGAACCTCTTGGCACTATAAGATCAAGTAACAAGTAGAACCATGATTCACAATCGTCCTTCGGACCCATCTCAATATTTCTATGGCATGCCAGTGAAGCAAAGCGAATAGTTCCCTTGAAATGACGTTATTTATTTCGCTGTAAGATGTACAACAAAATTTTGCATTGTTTCTGTTTAGAGGAACTTGAGCCCATAGAGGCAGCTTACAATTGATACTTGCCTTTCTTATCTTTATGCTATTTGCTAAATTTGGTTGACATTTTTATTCATTCATAGATTTTGGATATTAGTACGTACATATGTTGAAGTTTTTCACCTTAAAGCGAACAGTTTGACGTGGTGCTTTCAGCTCGCCTTTTGGATTTAATATTTTTCTTGCAATCCCAAAATCAAGAATGTAGACCTAAATGCACTCAAAGATACCCGATGTAAAAGCGATTAGTGATTAGGAGACTTTATCAGAGTCCTACATAGTATGTAGTGTCTGCCACCTTCCATTTTGCGGGTTTCCCCTCTGCAGTATTGAAGAGAAGGAGAAAGCGCTCGAAACAGGCACGTTTTAAACGGTAGTTTCAAATGTTTAAAGTAGCCTGGTGGTACAGGACGTAGTGCTATCGCCCTCTGAAACTGCATATCGTCTATTATCTATGTTACTCCCCAAGTTAGCGAAGAGTGTACTACATACTGCTAGGAGGAATGCTGTGACAAGTCAGGGAACGTCTCTACCTTATAGACCCAGAGTGCCTTTCCCTATCTTCGTAATGCCCCTCCAGGCCCTTTCGTTAACTGCAGAAGTGCCCATTCAAATCTCGCTATTTGATGAGGTTAACCCCTTCCAGAACTGATCTGATAGTTATCGTGCAAACAGAGGGAGCTGATTCTCTTCATACTCAAAGCAGCCGCCTTGAGGTGCGTGCACAGATATAATGCCCAGTACCATTCTTTCGTGTCTATCACAGGGTCCCTGAAAGGCTCTGCAACTGCTGTGGTCATGCCATTTTATTATCCTCTCCGTAAAAGTAAAAGCAAGGCATTTTCCCCAATTTAACCGGTACCTCCTCCTTTCCAACGCGTTCCCTCAAGGCCGTAAACTTGGGTCTTCCTGATCTTCATCAGATCATAACCTCTCGGAATAAGCCGTTGAGCGGGAATTTCACTCTGGTAAGGATCCCACGACACAAAACACATGCCGGTTCCTGATGGTGGTTGCAAACGTGATCCAACGTTCTTGTCCCGTCGGCTACCCTCGATTCCCATTGCTACTCCTTACACCTTTATCGCTTCTTCCACTACTCTAACACACATTCCAATTGACAATGCCTTGAATAGTTTTCGTTACCATTGTAAGACCCCCTTGGACTGATAGCATTCTGATAATTGCTTCCTAGTCCATCAGTTATAGTTGTTCTCTATCACAGCCTTATCCCATTCCAAGTTTGCTATAAGGAAGGTACACGCAGGACCAGCTTATGGGCTAAGCTTCGATTTGAGGTCCAGTGTATCATGATCATCAAGGTCTGGAAATGAAGATTGTTTTTGCTCCTTACCGTTCTCCGTTTATCTGCCAAGCCAATAGCATAGTTAGCCGGTTTCAAGTCACGATGTATGAATCCGTACTTATGCAGATCTTCACATGCTTCCAAGCATTGAATACCAGCTCCCAGCCCAGTAGATATTGAGAAAACCTATAAACACCTAACCCTTTCTATAACGCCTTGTTCATTCTTTTGTACAAACCTTTCCTGGTCTTGCCATTTTCAGCGCAGCAAGGCTTTGTCCAACGAGCTCCATAACAAGAAAAAAGTACTTCTCCTTTTTCCCACGGTCAATAATTGAAGTGAAGTGGGAATTACGTCGTTCCGCAGCCACAAGTTTCAATATCGCTATCTTGAACAAAAGTATTGATAGAACCGGTATCGATTGCTGACTATCATCCCGTATCATGAGCTATTATCAATCTCTTCTTCATAAATGTTTATCAAAAATTGCTTGTGAACACAAGCACTCATCGATGTTCGGTCGTTCTACCCATTTTCACTCAGACACTATGCATTGTACAAGTAAGAAAGTTCCGTGAATGCAGAACACTTTCTATGACGTAATATAGGGCGTCTCTGATACCGTTATCAGTGCTACTCAGGGCACCATCACCACTCTTGAAATCGCCACGGTCTGAGATCGCCGCGCGCGCGATCATGGGATGAAAAATCATTACTGCCGATTCTGGGGAAAGGAGCGGTCCAAAGACCTCTAAATCACTTTCAAGCCTTGGCAGTTTCTGAATCTTCAGATTGGCACTGAAGAAGACCATTATCTAGGTATTTGATGGCAACTCCGTTCGGAACGATCACCCAGCCGAAAAACTGTTGTTTTCCCTGAGTATTATGCAACAAAATCCGTGGTACCTGCAGAAAGAGTAAGTTTTGTACTTCAAGCACACCGCCCTTAGCTAAACTGGAGTGCTCTCTGTTCCGCATATTACAGTTTCTCTATCACTTCTGTCTTCCAAACCCTCAACAGCTGGAAAACGCTGAGCATGGAGTAGTTAGCTCCCACATCGGGCTTATACTCAACATTTACTCTTTCCCACGAGTTCACGCCAATCCTCCACCACTCTCGCTTCTTTCCGGTATCCAACTCTCTGCACGGCCCCTCACCTCCATTTTCAGCTTGGAATGACGACGAGACTCCAACTTTTTTTCGACCTTCATAGCGTACTCCTTACGTTGATCTTTCTGATCGTACACCCTTAACATCAGGATAACTTTTATATGAAAAGGATCGCATCTCCAGAATTCACTCACTTGTAGACAGCTCCGAATCCACCTTCACCAAGTAGTTGAACAACGACATAGGCACCTTTTGAAGAATCAACAACAGTACCCTGAAATGATATGTCATTTGGTAATGTACCTACGGAGTATTGGAAGTGTGACTGCACGAAGTAGTCCACAGTGTACGGCTGACCGGCTTCAGATTGAGATCCTCATCTTCCTCATCATCCATAACGGTCCGGTAGAATAAACTGACAAATGACTAGAACCACCAGACTCAAGCTTTTTATGCAAGTGATAAGCGAGCCGTAAGCAAGCTGAAAGCAAAAGCTATCATTGTAATCATTGGTAGCGTATTCATCCAAAGACAATGAACACGGCTGCAATTTTGAATGAAGGCACAGAAGCGTCAATGAGTTGGGGTCCTCATGCAGGGATTATTTCACGAGAACTTACGTTCTAAAATGACAAGAATCAAACCTTTCCTCCGTGCAGTCACATTTCCAATCCTACGTAGGTACACATTACCGAACGTTTAACACTGTCAGATATCCTTTAATACGTACTTTTATATGACTAAAGCAGGCCGGGAAGGCAAAAAGTAAAGTGATTCTGAGTGCCACAATAATTTAGGATTCTGAGCATGGTAGAGACCAGATGCTATGCTTATTAACCTCAAAATTCTATTTCAATCCAAACCTATCTTACAAGCCAACAATTCAAAAAAGTGTGAAAATCGCACCCAGTGCTACAGTGGGCGTGCTAGTTTTTGTAAGCTTCGCTCGCCTGCACTTTGCTGGTCCGTGACTCAGTCTAGTTCGATCGATTCCCTACGATTGCAACACTATTCTGCTGTCTAGTCTTAATCTTATTTCTAGTGGAAACTATATTTATTCGAATCTTCTCTGACATTCATTGTCTTTTAATTTTAAAAATTCCTCGTGTCTATTTCTCGTGTTCTTTTTGTTTTGCTATAATAACAAGTTGGATGAGTGCCAGATGTTCGCATTTTCCACTTCAAAAAGCCTGTCACAATTTATGGAGGGTTGTTTGAAGTGGTTGAAAATCGATTGGCCGTAGGGGGAAGAAGCATCGATTGTCATCAGTGTAGTATGTTAGAGGTCGCGTATTGACAACTGCCTCTGCTTCTTTTGCTATCGTCCGAATATCTTCGATATCGGGAAGACGGTTTGAAATCGCTTTTTAAACTTCCTTTTGGAAATGTGACCATTTTCTCATGGAATCTGCCTTGCAACGGACTAAGCCTTGGGATGAATTTCATTTCAATCCGTTTGACTACACAGATGATTATGTCCTCATCGGTGGCCGGATCTGGAAGTGAAGCATATGGTTGTTCGATGGTTTTGAATGACTTAGCGTTGTCACAGATGATCCATGTGGGACATCCAAAAGTCGCTATGAACCGGCGAAGACTATATAGGGCAGTAGACGCGGTCATGTCCAAGACGACCTCAACATAAATAGCTCGACTGTTCAGGCAGGCGAGCAGTAACATCCAATAGTTATCGGTAGAATTGTCTTTTGTGCGATATGGCAGAGAACCGAAAAAGTCCTACCGTAGTTTTCAAACAGATATGAGGGGGATTCACTCGTCGTTGAGGGTGGCAGGGAAATGGCGGTAGGAGTAAGGTTTCGCGAGGTTCCTTTGCGCCGAAGCAGTTATTGTAGAGTATCCACTTTACTGCGGCTCTCCCCTCTGGTATCCATACGTTTTGTCGTAGGATAGTAAGAGTGTGATGAACGCCACAGTGGTTGTTTCCTTGGTGAACGTGGAGTACAAAGATTCTTTGATGTAGCATCAACGAGACAGAAAGATTGGTGTAATTGCGTCGGGTGGTAGTGTGGAGTGGTCGATTCTTCCGTTATTCGTCAATGCTTCTGTGCCATACAGGTTTTTTGATGGTGGAATACTTTTATTCGCCTGACGTTTCGACACTCTCGTCTTTATCAAAGGCCTGAAAGCGTATCGTAACTTTACAGTGTTACCTATCACGCTTGACGTAGATCAGCTCTTAACTAGTTGCAACTCAGACCGATGAATTAGCAACTAAGGAGAAACTCCAACAAGCCACTTACGTCAACTCCACCAACACCGAACAGTTGCTCAAGTTTAGAAACAGTAGAGCAATTGAGACAGCCCGGTCAACCACGACCCTTTAATAGATCGTGACGTGACACGTATCAGTCTCTATCAGAGCTCACACAGAGGGATGTAAGGCAAGGGTCACCAGTTATGTTGATGCACTCATTCTTGTTATTCAAGCTCGGATTACGGTGTCTTATCCAGAAAGCCTCGAGAGTTTTTCTGGCACCAATACTGTCCTCTTAGGCCAAAATCGTGCATTTAACGTCAAAGTCACAACCAGCATGACCTTCTCTTCTGTGCTTCCCGAGCGGTGCAATCGAGCAAGACCTTCGTTTGCTTGCTGAATGTTCTTTCACACGAACGCATAATTTTCTCCCAGTTTCTCCAATATAGCAAGCATCACATGTTAAACACTGAAGCTGGTAAACCACAGCTCGTTGTGCACAGTCTCCTAGTTTTCCATACGGGCAGATCACGCAATTATCCATGATGCAAATCCGGTCATAGAGACGATTTCTAACCAGCTGGTGTTTGATATTTTCTCTTGCTGTGTTAACCAAGAAAACGTCATTGGTTAGATCCGCTCTTTTTAGGCATTGCTGAATAACTGCGCTGAACCGATCTGATATGAGTGGTAATTGAAGATACATCTTGTCTTCAGTTCCATGTGGAAAAGGCCTTGATCTGCTTCGTGTTCGAGTTGTGTCATGACTCTT
>UZAF01016160.1:109414-142043 GCA_900617895.1 Haemonchus placei
TTTTTTGGGTATAAAAGGCCCGGTTTGTGGCAGTCCGGCAATTCTTGTCACTTCCAGTTCTTGACAGCTCTCGGGCTCGGAGCTCTCGGCTCTGCTCCCGGCGGCTCTCTCAAGCAGTTCCTGACAGTTCGGCAACTCCACAGCTCGGCAGTTCCAAATCGGGCAGCGTCGTGAACGGCACTGCCCTCAACTCCAACTTCCTTACCCTCCGCTCTCCAACAACCCAATAGCGAGAACGACAAACAGTCGTTTCCAATGAACAATGAACAAGAGCGGTACGGTACAACAATTCGAAGGAAATGAGCTGAGCGCTCCAACTTGCCGTCTGTCGGACCCACCACCAGCAATTCGAAAACAAGACGAACAAGGTTGCACAATCTTCAGACTAGTTGTCTTTGTAATGGCACGAATTGTAGTTATGACTTGTTGACCCAAAAAATATTGAAATAAATATCCTATCGAGCATTCTACCACCTAACCGTCGAGACAAGTTGTGTATCCATTCAGATTAGCTATTGATTATTGATCCTTCCCTTACTTTTCCAAATAGACGTTGCAGGACATAGAAATAGTTTCAGCTGCTTCGTGTGTTCTTCGAAAGGAGGCCTTGCTTGCTGCCTGTGCAAGCCGAAACAGTATAATTTCTGCTTTCCAATATGAGTGGTCTTGAAGATGTCAAAATATTTTCTGGCACTGCCACATTTTCAGTTATGAAAAGTTGAACGTTGACCATCTTTTTCCACGAACTGAACCTTGAGGGTTCCACTGCGGTTGTCTCCCTAGTGGGAGCAGTAAATAGCCGATTCTTGTTTCCAACAGGATGTCGACTGAAGGTGTTCTTGGCTTTAGCACCGCGGCTGTCGCTGTCTGCAGGGTTGAGGTTTCCAGGAATGTGCCTCACATTGACGTCAACCGTGTTTTTCAGGATGACCTTAACACGATTTTTAAAGAAAATTGGGAGATCTTTGTTGCATCTTATCCATGACAAGGCCACACTGCTGTCTGTCCCTAAAAACTTTCGACACACGTGAACCTCTACGTTTCGTACGACGAAGGTGAGTAGTTTGGAGCCAATCATCGTAGCGGCTAACTCATGCCGTGGAATGGTGATAGCGTGGTTAAGCGGTGCGAGTCGGAGTTTCGACAAGATGAGAGATGCTGACGAAGACCCATTGTTTCGTCTTTGTACAATGTAAGCCGTAGCATAGCACGCATCTGCTTAGGCGTCAGTGAACACATGAAAGTCATACTCGACTTCTGTATTTTCATCCTCATCGGATAATAGGCGAGGTACGCACATGCCCGGAGGATTTCATGAAGAGGTTATGCGCTTCCAATTAGCAACATATTCTGTGGGAATTAACTCGTCCCGAGAATGTTCGATTTTTCAGAGCGATTGTAGGAAAAGTTTTCCGATCAACACCGTCGGGGAAAGTAAGATCGTACCCAATGGATCGTAGATGCTAACGATACATTTCAGTATTTTTCGTTTTGTCCATCTGATATCACTCGTTGGTTTGTCGGAAAGACGAATGAAGATTGTGTCGTGGACGGTGTCCCATTGGAGACCAGGCAATTTTTGAGTTTCTGTAGCCTTGCAGTGTTCGTTGGTTTCGAAGTATTTGTTGGGTTCCATGGAGTTGCTGACATAGGCACGTAAATTCATACATGCTCTTTGGAACAGCTTTTTAGACTGTTTGTGAAGTTCTTGTCCTTCTTCAATGGTATTCACGCCTTGAAATACGTTGTCGACATACGTGTTGCGAAGTATTCCATGAAAAAGTGGAGTTGCAGTAGATGACAGATGGTAATGGATTGTACCTCCTAGGAGGAACGGGGAACTGACAGAGACGAATAGCAGGAAGACTCTACAACATTAAACATACATTTTTCCCCTGTTCATAAATAAAGTTGTTTAGAAATCGCTTTTCGATTAAGAGGGAAGTATCAGGCCTCCGATGTCTCGAAAAATCTCCCGAAAAAAGTGTGGAACATACCATTACGCTGAACCACAAAACGAGAACAAAACGAAATGTAAATAAAAACTAAGGAGAAGGAAATAAAATATAGCCTTCAAACAACTCTGACACATTAGAACGAGGAATGTCAGAGTGCACTGCGCAACACAAAACATCAAACAAAATCAAGTCACAAGGAAATTCTCAAGATCAGAGTCCGCTTGCACGAAGGATGCCAACATGAACAAGGAAACTTGGGAGGGCGCTTATCACTTTGTAACATCTCACACGCACATACCAATAAACATATATTCATTACTTCATAAAAGCCTAACTTCGCCCCCACTCCCACCTTCAAGTCACTTTCACCCAACATTATCGCCTTGCTACCATTTGGGATCTACCTTCCATCGACTCACAGAAGAATTTACTTTAGATGAACTCTAACTACCAAAACAACAACCAAACATCTTACACGTCTCATGTCAGACACACTTCGAACAATTCTCTTATCAACTTGAACGACTCTCGACACGCTACCCACGGTCATCCAACGACAACACGAGGTTGATCGAAGATGCACACAACTCGAATTTTCAGTTTACGCTTCGACATTGTTGGCTGGAAGGAGAGACATGGGGAAGAAGAACGCTACAGAAGAGAAGTCGACGAAACATATGTTCAAAATTGATAGAGAATCATTGATTAGATCAAATAAACGTGAAGAATCGACCGAACGTTCTACACAAGTAAAATAACAATGCACACACAAAATCCCCAGCTAACAAAAAAATGCATTCAATCGTGCATTCTATAGAGAGCTTCCCAATCCTCTAATCCTTTCTCTATTCCTAGTTATTCTCAAATGTATGTAAATCGCTATCTGTTGATGAGTCACTCGCTTGAATCCTCCCAAGCTCTGGCAAATGTTTATGCTCGATACTGTTATCTTATTGTGTTCGCTTGGGAATGTTGTGAGAACTGAAATTCTTTATGTAGAAAAGCTGCTGCTCCTGTAAAATAGGAGGAGGTATATCACGTCGGAACGTCTCCAGTGTACCGGACTGTCGAAGAATGAAGGATTAGCGGAGAAACCTCTATATATGGCGCATCGGATCCAAAAGATATCATCGAGCCGTCGCGAAGAGGGATCATCGTAACCGCTGGAAAGAAGAACTACTGAAGCAGTGGAGAAGAACTTCAAGTACCATAGCGAAGAAACTCAAGATGACTCTGTCGACCTCTACATGACTAAGTCTACTAACCAGAATCGCTGGAAAACTTTCATCCTTGTTGGAAGAATATGAGAGAGAACTCGCGATTTAAAGCCAAGTACCGCAAGAAGAAGCTGAACGAAGGATTTTAGAACGAGAAAGCAAACTTCACTGCAATGCCAGAAGAAAAATTTGGAAGTGGCAGAAAAGAACTTGAACAAGTTTCTAGACGCGTACACAGCAGCCGGGGACGAAATGAGTAATGATACTCCGCAACTCCGAGCTCTCCTTGAAAAAGTGTCAGTCAACTTTCAAACAGCGCAGGAATTGCTAATAAACGCACAAGAAGCCATACTCGAACTCGATTTGCGCATGGACAAATAACCTGTCAGCAACTAACCGAGGGAATTGGCCGAAGAAAACATTCGAATACGACTTGCTCCACTGCCCATTCCTAAGTTTGGAGGTGGAAAGGGGGGGGGGGAGATGTGGGAATGGGAGAGTTTTTGGAGTGGCCTCGGGCATTCAATCTATTTAAGGAGTATTGACGACGCGTAAAAAATGTACTATTGCTCGAAGCTCTGACAGGAGAAGCAAGAGAATCACTCAAATAATTCGAAGTCAGCGGAATAACATAAGCTCTGGCAGTAGAACACCTCAAGAAAAAGTACGGAAACAAACAACTTCTCCTTCTACCATCGATCCGTCGAAACATGGGGCTTAGGCCGGGGAACGAACCCGGCCCGCCCGCGTGGCAGTTGAGCATTCTACCACTGATGTCAAGTCATCTACCAAGAAATCCTGATACAATAACCCGTCAACTATATCCTTATGCAGTCCCAGATACACCAACTGTCACAATCAAACAAAACTCTACACTCAACTCAATCAAATGCAACCTACCCTGTGTATTCAACTCAAATATGATAACTAATAAATCCATCTTATGCGAATAACGCTCAAGACCGTGATCCTCCGATGTAGAAAAGAAACTTCTTATTACATTAGAGACACTATCACCGAGCTAGTATACAGGAAACGCTGCCCTAATATTTTTGCATGCGACTCATTAGTCAAATGGTTTCAAATGCGACCCTAATGCGACTCATATACGTAAAAATCAGTCCGGATACATTAGTCGAAGAAGAAGCAAACAACTACACAGATCTTGTAGCCACCCTTCATCAGGAGGCCTGTTTTGCAGGATAGACCATGCCCCAGTCGACGACGATCTCTTCCACGTTTTCCTTTGCCTCTTATAGTCAGAAACTGTCGTACTCGAACTACAGATGAATGGGTCTAACCAAAGAAGTCCAAAACTCGGGATAGGACCTTATACTAAGAACACTAATAAAAAGCTCTTCCTATTCGCTCTTTTCCATTTTAAATAATGCAATTTATCACTAACAGACATATTACAGCCTTCTTACGCCCAGAAAAGAATTCAGTTATGCAAGCAATTACAATTCTCAAGAACAGCATAATAAAAATAACACCCAAGACTGCATAATTGAAGACACCTGCAGACGCAATCCAGCGCCACTCGCTATTGCTCCAACAACGACATTTCTCGGATTACACAGCTATCAAACAAGCTAACCCTATATGTCCCTAGTGGGATCGTGACCACTCAAGGCATATATAATATATCCATTTCAGGAGCAGACGCAATGGCGAATGAACTGACTCTTTTTCTTGAATTCTTCAATTAAAGGCATAACACAAACTATTCGAAACTTTCAATGTCAAGTTTTCCCTCAACAGCTTCTCGGTTGTCATATACAATTGCCTTGAAACGTTTTTGCCTATGGTCACTTTTTTGCAAAGCAGATATCACTGAATCAACAGCGCAAGTCGCATGTGGAACGCAGCTATTTTCTCTAACATGCCCAAAAAGTGCCACGTACCATCATGTTCTTTTGTTTGTTTAATACCGCTCAGGTCAATGGGACGTGTTAAGCCTACTGCGGGACACATACTACCGTATTCGAACAAAAAGAAACACTCAATTATGTCAATGGCAAAAACCCGTTGCCGAATATTCGGACTATTCCGTAAAACTGGACCTACCGCATTTCTTTCACTTTCTTCAGACAGGCAAACGATTCTCTTACACTCGCTCACTACCCTTTTACTCCTCATTACCGCACTATCATTCAAGTATAATCTTCTTTTCCAAAACACAACAAGAACAAGGAAGAATCCTTCCATCCATGTTCTCGCCACGTCATTTCCCCTTCTAAGAATACTGGTTCTTATCTATAACTTTCTCAAACTAGCGATATTATTATATTTATATAGCGATATTATATTTATTCTCCTCTTTGCCCCTACACGGTCAATCGCACCATCACTACTGAAACGCTAGAGGGCGTCATCGTCGAACGGCACCACTACACAAACCACATCTCAACTATAATACTATTAGGTAGGAAATACCAATGGACAAGACAACACCGACTTCATAGCCATATGAACACCTGACTGAATAGTGATACATCACCTACCTTCTGGATATTGTATATTGTATGAGTTGCTGCGTTTCTGTTGGGCGTATACTTTGCTTTTGACTAATTCTACGTAATATACGATTGCAAGTGCAACCTTGTTTCAAAAATTGAAGCAATCACCTAAACCAATTCATAGGCGGTGGGGAGAACGCAGACGGCAAAACCTGTGCGTTTCCATGAATTCTTTGCCGTGCGGAGCGTCATGACTCTTCTTCATGATTATGAGCGATCACGCGAACACCTTTACTATTCAATCAATACCTCCAGCGAAGATTCAAAAATGCGGCAAATACGCAAGTTCTCATATCATAGTTCAAAATGCCGGATTTTCGTGAGCTCCCATACCAAAGATCGAAAAGCGCACCGGAGCCAGTGTATAAGCCGCTCATTTTTGGGGTATAAAACCCCTTGTTTGTACCAGTTCCTTCTGGGGGTTCTTGAGGTTCGGCGACTCCGGAGCTCGGCGGTTCCACAGTCGGGGAATGCTGCGACTCGATCCAAAAGAGGACAGACATAGTCGTTCCTACGACAATAACAAGAGCGGTGCGATACAAACAACTCAATGGAGGAAAGCAAAACGCAACGACATGTCGACCGTCGGCTCAAAACGGTCAATTCCAAAGACGGAACAATTAGTATTGCACAATCGCTTCAACTAACTTTGTCATGATACAAGAGTGTGTTCCTAACTTGTTAATACAATAAATGATATGATGTCATTATGATAAATATCTTATCATTCGTGCATTCCACCACCGATCCGTCGAAACACCAAGGTCGAGGTATTTTCCCATCAAGCCAAACCTATACACCAGATGGGCAGATGCGCAATTCGGCATTCTTCTCAATATCTTCATCTTCATTACCCCACTTTCATAGAAAATTGTAGACCTAAAATCAAAAAATTATTTTAGACGATTTTACATATAAAGAGTTCAGCAGAGATCTCAAGAAGTGGTATTCTGATGGTACTATGTCCGGACTTCATAGATGCGTGGTGGGGCCTCCCATCCATGCTCCAGAAATTTTTGACGAGTATCCAAAGATACGTTTGATCTGGCTCTATCTGAAGGAACCGCCTTTACGATTGGTCAGCTCTGAACCCTTCTGGTCTATCACTGCCTCATCTTTGTCTAGCTGTGTGGAGCCTCTTAAAGCACATTACTTGCATGTTTATCATTAGGTTATGCGGCAACTGTTCATGTACGACACTTTACATCATGAGTTATGCATGATTCTTCTTTTGAATCTACATTCATTACCGAATCACAATGCGAAGGCGAAAGAATCATCGGAACCTCGAGGTAACCACCGAATTTCGAGAGTATAGATCTTTTCGAAGCTCTCTTGTAAGCCAGTTCTTTGTTATTCAAGGACTTACAGGAGTAGTGAACATTAGAGCTATCTCTATTATATTCAATCGGCTTTTTCTATTTCTTTGAAAACATGTTATGTTTCATTGAATGGGTTCTGGTAGTGAATAGGATTTAAGGCAACATTTTTGAGCTTTTATTTATAGTACGAACAGTTTTGAAGCACGGAATAGTGCTTGAAGATAGGCCACACATGTCCGTGAATGTTCAGGTTCAAGGATGGTTCCAACAACTACACAGAGTAAGAATTTAGCTTGAGGAATGTCATAGAAGTCTGGTGTACAAGTAACCAAACTAGTAAACATAACGCCAGAGTTTATCGGAAGTCGGACACAGAGGATAAAGGATAAGGTTTCTGGTGTTAATCTGAGGGATGCGACCCCGCACTCGAATTCCATTCAGAATCGCAGTAGCGTAAAGAGTGTGTGTGTGGCCTACACAATGACTCACTGTGGCCAGCCGATGTTCAAGTCAGTGCATTTATCCTCTCGGACGAGTCCGGTGCTAATTAACCGACCTCAGAAGGGATGGAAGGCTGGGTTGGCCAAGGCGGATACCGATCCGGGATTCGAGCCTCTAAACGTGCGCGTATGATAGTGCGCCACTTGTCACTACACCACCTCCGACCTTGGAAGTCGGGCATGCATTTTTTCAATCGTGAAAAGATGCAGTAGTTGGTTATGAGTTTCAAATTTTGAATCGCGCATTTCGATTGATTTCAATTCAGAAGCATAACGGCAGCTGAATGGGTTTTAAGCCCGTGAGCTAATGATTGATTATAGTGTGAGAAAAGTTTAGAGGAAACTAAGCGTCTAAACCTTCTTCCTTTTAGAAGTAAATAAAATTTATTTACATGACAAATCTACGCATAATTTGAACGAACATATAGTACTTAACGATATTTGCATTAAAACACTTATTTCAATTCGACTGTATGTAAATAGAGTCGAT
This sequence comes from Haemonchus placei, assembly GCA_900617895.1. Taxonomy (NCBI): domain Eukaryota; kingdom Metazoa; phylum Nematoda; class Chromadorea; order Rhabditida; family Trichostrongylidae; genus Haemonchus; species Haemonchus placei. Next base: position 117,421 of record UZAF01016160.1, read on the forward strand.
ACAATGTTAAGGCAACTTTCATAATCCCGTTCGAAATCCACCTACCATCATCATAGTAAGGAGAGGCATATTAAATAGATTCTAATACTTCGTCGAAGTACTCAGTATAATGTAACCAACGATACTCACGACTAGAAAACAAAGGAGGAAGATATTCTCAGAACAATATGAACAATGGAACATGTGTACGTGGACCTATGGTTACCCGAACGGGGTTAGAAGGAGAAGGAAAGCTGTTTGATGAAACCATGTGCAGTGCCGTTTCGTCGCACGGCTATGTGCTTTCATTGTGATGTTTTTGTGAAGGCTTAAATGACCAGCTCTATAGAACCGAGATCAAACTGGTGGTCCTTTCCTCTAGCGCTTGTCTAGGTAGCCTACAAAGACATCGCAAAAAGAGAAGCTTCTAATGAATGGGAGCTTCCCATTTGATGCATTGCACATGGCTCTGAGAAAGGTTTCTTCCAGTGGCAGTACTACTCAAATGAAAGCGGTGATCAGAGAAGCAGTTTGAGAAGCGAAAGACGACTACACCGAAGCGACATCATCAAATATACCGCGCAGCGGTTTTCTTAGAACATCTACAAGTAATCGACAATTTCGCGGAATTTTACGCTCGGCTCATAAATGCCACCGAAGTACACAGCTGTTGTGGTCCCATGTTGCACCAACCACAAGACGCTTGACAGTTCTCGGCCATCCACTGACGTCGTCGGGTGCAGTAGTTCTGGGCACGCCAAAACGCACAAGAGAGATGTCGATCGTGGCAACCTTAGAGCCGAATAAAATTGAGTAAGCTTTCACTTCGTCATGTTTCGTAGGTTGCACCCACGAATAGCTAAAGAAGGGACTCCCTGTGGCCAGTTCCAGCCTGTTGGGAAGTGCTCCTTATTCTCAATGCTTCCCTCACACGCTACGTTCAACCAAGAATCTACAAGTGTCTCACCTGGTCGGTTATCCGTGGGGTTTGTGCACAGGCGGCAACTCCTCTTACAGTAGCGGTTCATATAAGCCAAGTTCACTGAGCATTCGCCCTGCCTTGCCCAAGCGTCGCAGCATGGATCGTCGTTGTAGCAGTTGACGTTTTCAAATGGAGCTGGTTGCTGAAAAGTAAAGTGTCTCCCGTAAGCCACAGGCAACTTATCCATCAGTTGTAAACCCATTTTGGGTATTTGTGCTAAGTCCCCGAAAGCTTACCAGACTTTGAGCCATTGTGGTTGGTGTACGTGTAGTTTGACGCCTCTGTTGTAGCTGAGCAGCAGCAGTTGGTAGTTGAGGTCGCATAGTTTGCAGTGCCGTTGTTTGAACCTGTTGTCAAGACTGTAACTTATAGTAGCTTTACCGATTACTTCAACAGATAGTGATCTTACAGTTTGCATAGGCTGTCCAGGTCGACACCAACTGGCTATACATTGCCCATTCCAGCAAGCATCCAAGCCCTCGAATCCACGGCAAAGTCCATTCGGTTTCACCTGGAAGGTCCTCGTTTTGTATTGGTGCTGTTTCTGATAAGGGGGTCTTTATGAATCTCAGTCGAACCTTTGCTACGCAGTGTGGGCTTCCTCTGGTATCACAGAACAAATACGGGGAACCACAATTAGGATTCTGCACTGAGCAAGTCGGTCTTGGTGCATAGTGGTACAAGTAGTCCGTGTATTCGTTGGATAAGCCTGAATAGGGAATTCCAGAATTTATCAACAGGGAGTCGTTGCGAATGAGTCTTAAATCTTGACGAGAATAAGAGCTGTGAACATACCGTCCCGATTCTGTTTATCCCATGGCCTCATTTGAGCGTAACTGAAGTGTTGGGAGTTGGCGCACGTACCGATGTCTGGTGGGTAGGCCTGAATCAGATTTCGTATAAACCAAAAACGAACCATTCGCTTTGTTTTCAGAGTGATTCCTTATTAGGGCACAAAGGTCGACCGAAAGGATATAGTCTGGGATTAACTGATCATATAGTAGTTCAATGATAGTGATTTGGGCAAGCTCCTACCTCCTTCTTCCCTTTTTCCATCCATCTACCCCAACTGAAGCAAGCGAATGTTTTGCATTCCGTCGAATGATCTTTTGATTTTTCTTCGAGTGAGTAACCACATTCTAATTTGCGTCCTTGGTGTTTTCTCTGTTTTCCGCCTCATTTCTCACTCGTTACTATCAAATAAGCAGTCCGCAACACGTCATGAGACCAACCGAAAATACTCGACTATATAGCTGGGTGCATGTAGGATCACCGTCATGCCTAATATAGTGCAGTGACTAATAGATTAAATCGGGTCACGGGGAGTCGTTTAGGAGAGGTTACCTTCTTAGAATCTCTATGTATCAATTTATTCAGGTGCACTGCTTGCATAGCACTGCCAATTCGGGCTCCTCCACTTATGAATGGGTTTTCTTATAAATGCTATTTAGGGTATGAGTAAAGCCTTCAGTAGATGGCTTCTCCAGATAGCAATTCCGAGCTTATACTCTACCATGACATAAAACGGCCGGTTGGTAGGGGTGCCCAAGCCTAAACGTGTAGGTTGGTAGGGTTGTCCAGCCCAAAACTGTAGTCTTCTAGTGTTTCTGCACCCCTATAAGACATGCACAGTGATCGACGCTCTAGAAGGGTGTTCAGGCGCCATGGCTTAACTTCTTCAAAACTTTTAGAAAAGGGACTTATGTCCAAACATCAGCGCAATTTAAAGTAGCGAACTCACAGTTTCACGTGAAAATCGATTCTGTCGGGTTTGCCTCCACATTTCCCATATGAAGTCAACAAAGCAATGATGCAAGAAGAAGACCGGATCGTTTGCAGAAGTACTGGGTGGTTTCATATCACCTCCAATCCATAGATGAACTGACGAATGAGTGTACTCCAATGCTCCAAAGTATGGTCGGAATGGGCATCCTTAACGAGAATTTTTTCGTACAACAGAAGCTTGATAGAGGATTATTCAAAAAGCTCGAATTTTTGCTATTTGGCCTTCCATACTATACCACGTCCTCTGTTACCCCTTTTGGGCAGTTTACAGTTTACAGGCAATGATTCTGGACTAAAAATATAAATAGTGAGGGCACTTGACTTGCCCATTACCCCGTTTCTCTATCATACTCTTTTCACGGGTGGCCATAATGGTGTCTGGTTCTTCTAACGCTTTCTAATGTGTCCGATGGTGGTCGAATGTGAGGTGATCTCGACCTTTGAACAGTAACCAGCCTTTGTGAGTACACGTAGAAAACCAGTAGTCTGCCTCTGTTGCCTGCCTTTGCGCCGCATTGTCGAATTAGCCTTGCATGCCAGAAATAGAGGCACTTGTAACTCTCCCGCAGTTACCTTCACGTAAAGGGAAAGTCGCTTGAATGCCGCTCTATTTTAGGCCCATTAATTCGTTAAGGGTTTCTAGAACGTACCATTTTGTGGTGCAGTGTAGGCGAGAACGTTCATTATGTCTGTTTGACTCAGCAGGTTGTTTATATTTTGTTCGGTGAAGAGTTTTCCCTCTGTTGCAAGACGTCTGAAAACATACCAAATGTTCCTCTTACTCTTAAGCCATGAACCAGTCAGTTTGGACTCACCGTACGATATTAGGACGTCCTTCAAGGGTTCTGAAACCAGCGAATGGTCCCCGAATCACTTGTCCAGCGTTATCCGTTTCTCCCATGAACATTGGAGAAAACATTATTGAATCACGTGGATCTGGTAGATACGAGTCCATTACAGAATCCCAGTATGGCATTGCAATCCCGGGATCAATCATGCGGATAGCGATTTCAAGCCTAAATTTCAGGCTTGAGGATACAACTCCTAAGGGAACTGATAGGTCAAGTTTGAACCTTTTCATGTATTCACGATGCCATGGGAGGAATCCTGGACCAGAGTGTGCTCCAGAGGATGACCCGACCTTAAGAACAATTTGACTGAAGTTGTACTTAATATTTTAGCCCTCGACTTTTCAAAATTTTAAAGGACGAACCTGTCGGTGCATAACGCTGAGACGATCATACTCTCCACTACGTTTCAGTTGAATAATTGCATTGTTCCATCTGAAAAAGGACGAAATTCACGGTAAATGAAAAAGTTACCGACAAATCAGGAAAATTTGCTTTTCTGGGCATTCACTTCTTCTTTCAATTCATATCTTTTTGTAGCGTATAGAGAAATAAACAAAGTAAACAAGTAAACAATTTTTTTTGTATCCTCTGCGCCTACGTAACATACCGCATAATCATTGACTGACGCTGTGTAATGAACGATGCAGATTAATTTGGACTTTGTCTAGATTTCACAATTCCAGGGCCTTGACCCGATTACTGGTTGGGTCTTTTGCAAGGTAATCCAATTTGTGCAGGCATAACTCCACCCGAAGTCTTTCTCCGTGTAGCTTTCGCAAGGGTTGTCAACACTGGCCAGATAGCGGTTTGCCTTACGATCAGACGATGCCTCTGACTGATCAGTGGTATTTAACTAGTTCTTCCGCTGCTTGCAAGTTTAATTTGACCGATCAAACTCGAGTAGGCATAGTTAACGCTCTAGTCGTCCCTGAATGACAACCTCCCCGAAAAACTGCCAGCATTCAAGGCAAAGGGAAACGTATTGAGCAAAAAGCGAACTGATGAAGAGAATTATACGGTACGGCACATTCAACGGCATTAGTCAAGGGCATCTACACTGAAGACAGTAATGCGCTCTCCACGACACAATGGCAACTTGCAAAGAGGAGCAGTTCAATAGAATTGCCTTGAACAATAACGCTAATCCACTCCAAAAGTTTTTCGGTCGGATTAAATGATTGACCGCAAGGTTGAGCTCCTAACGATGGATTTTCTTGAAAAAGACAAAGAGGAATTGAAAGAGAGATAGTCGACAGAGACCAGAAACCTCCACTTTCCCTCAAATGTGTTTTTATTCAGTTTATAGCCATAACGAAAATAACCTGAGCTAGAGATTGAGGCGCAGAATAAGGAGATGCCACTGCCTTCAAACATGCTGTACTAGTGCTTTTCCCAAACGGCCTACGGAATTTTAGGTCGTTATGGGCGGGGCGCGCGCTAATATGGGCGGGGTTTGCGTATGCGGTCTGCTAGTCTACCAAATACGGCTAGTGGAAATTGAAAGTGCTCCAATGTTTCTCTCTTGAAGGCGAGTCACTTCACACTGTTCCTTCTCATCAGAAGAGCTGGAATGATTCCAAGAGTACAATAAGTGGTCAGAAACTGGGCTTAATGTCACATCGACAGGCATCTATTGGCATCATGGCATCTATTGCATTCACTGCGCAACACTTTTTAAATGCTATCAGGCAATCTATGATTCTTACCTGTTTCTTTCGTTGTCTGTCATCATTCTGTATTCCTTTCGAAGAGCCATCAGGTACGGCTGACCGTTTGGCAAAATGCAACCATTTCCTGTTGGACGTCCCTGAACAACATGGTTTTTCTACCGATCGTATCTTCACCTCCATTTATAATGTCGCCACTCTGGGACCTTACGTGAAAAATCAAAGAATTGTAAGTTCCCGATAAGGTTAAGAATCCGGTTTTGTTGAAATGTTGCCAAACAGAAATTCCTCCGATTGTAAGTAATAAATCATTGTTGCAAAAGTGCTTGGTGTGGTGGCAGCAAATGCCGCTGCTTCGAGGAACTAGGAATCGATTCCTGCCGAACCAATTTGACTCTTCAGCATTCTATGCTCATTTGATTGAAAGCTTGTTCTTTTGAAAGTCAAAGAGACTAGTTTGAACCGGCTAGCTTTAACGAAATGAGTTCAAGGGGCATTCCAATCCCCTCACGATGCTAAGGACTCGCCAAATGTCTGGCGCATTCCAAAAATGTTAACCATTTTTAAGCGCTTTCCCCTCTGTCTCAAGACTCAACCATTATCAGCGTTACTCAATGACGCAGTTTTGAACAAAATGTATGCGGCTGTCCATTACAACCATGTAGTCGCTTAATATGGCCGCTAATGATACCTTACACTGGTGCCCGTGTACATTACACAATCCCATGTGATTCCCCTAAGTTTCTCGCTACATTGAACGTATCAATCACATGCTTTTGAACGTTCACTTCATGGTCAAACCCAACCGATCATTGTTACATATGATATCAGTAAGGTTTGTGTATAGAAGCTATATCATTTTTAAGTTCTCATTGTGGCACATAATTTATCAAGAAAAACGCCTACGATCAAGAAACCCCAGGCTACAAAAGCTGGATCGTAAAACCATACGGTTGAAGGAACTGCTTATACACGTAGAACGAAGCAAGGGCACTACTCAGAACTTATTGGTGAACAAATGTAAACAATCTCGCCTCCATATAAAAGTTGTTAAGGAATAATAGCTGCTATTTCTATTTATTTTTTTAAAACAATATGTTTCGATTCCTTGGGCCGAGATGGTCTAGTGACAAGTACCGCACTATCACCCACGCGTGGTACACGGTTCGAATCCTGGATCAATACCCAATTAAACCTTCCCTCGCTGTAGGGCCATAATTGATACCAGAAAATCAGGGGGTTGAAAAGCACTGATTTGTGTATCGGCTGGCTACCGAATTCACTTTAGGGGCGGCACATATGAATTCAAACCGCCACTAGATTCTGATTTAAAGAAAAATGCGTGGGTCATCCTAAAAACGGGATCGATCATCGCTGAAGCCTATTTTTCCTATATCAAGTCTTTTCATTGTACTTGCTCACCACATTCATACCTTCCTGGCTTCCACTACTTGTAAGCCAGAAAAGGAGACGATATTCCTTTCGTTTCCCGATAAGCGCATAAGTGTGCATGCAGAGTTCATTTGGCAAAGTTCCAAACGACAGCCCGGGGTATCGTTGTGAAAGCTTAACTGCCAGACGGAACGAGTGTCTAGGCTTTTGAGTTTCACTTTGTCGAACTCTGGTATGAACATACAGTTCTCAGCCGTTATTTTTATCATCTGATAATCCCACCCCTGAGATCACACATCTGTTCGCTAAACCAGCTGGCCTTATCAACACACCGCTAAAAGAGGTCAGAATTGAAATGATAAGTTGTCAGTAGTTACCTTGCATCCATCATTATCTGATCTTCAGTCCTAACGATAGCGGAATCACGTTGGATTTCGCTTTTTACAAAGCTTTTACTTGAAAGTAAGTATACAGTACTGTATAGTGAATTAAGGTATGAGGAAGAAGCGGTCAGCATCAGTAAACCCAGTGATGATGCGCCATGTACTTTTAATATTATTAGCTCCGTATCCGTAGAGTATTTGGAGGCCATTACGATGAAGGCTTCACCCATGAAGCACGCATCACCACGTTGGGACAAAAGAGAGGATCTCGCGATATCTGATAGGAATAGTACAGTGGATAAATTAGCGGCTGCTCTAGCTCTGTCTGCACCCCAACGTTCAGAAGTATCTTGTGGCTCCTACAGTTTGAGCCTTATCGCTTTCAACTAGCCTGATGTAGTCAAACTGGATTTTGAACGGGCCTGTTGGTGTGCAATGCCGAGCCATTTTAGGCATGAATCAAATATGGGGAAAAGGCATCGCGGAGGGTGAAATACCGAAATCATAGCATCTATGGTAATCAAAAAAGAAGTTTCGATGAAGAGCATCGTAACCCATCATTCAGGAACTATCCACCATCATGGAAACCCTCCAATCATGGTTTTTGATGGTTTTAAATCGTTTTTCTCAATGAATTACCAGAATTGCTACCTAGAAAGGCATTCAGTGGACCATAAGCGGATGATTTATTTTATTACCTGAAACCTCCCATTGAAACTTCCCTATGTCAATAAATTTTCCTATATTGAAGTGATTCAAAATTAGATCCGCATCAGAAAGGAGATTTTTAGGACGATTCCGATTTTCAAGTGTTTAGGTATCTTCTTTTTCGAGAATGGAACTACTTGGAAGTGGCGATCGCTTCCAATTTTGGGATTTTTCGGTCATCGGGTTTTTTCGAGGGTAAAGTAGCTTTTCTGAGCCGTGCTTTTTCTAAATAGTCGAAAAGTTGTCCTGATCCCTGGGACAGTTACAATGACTCCTCAATCGGGAAGTGTTTCAAATTTTCTTCGTGTTATACACCGAGTCATCGCTTTCATTCCTATCGAACTGTATACGTAGTAACACTCGTTAGTGACCACCATTGACAGCTCAAAGCGCTGACGTTTTCAGATCGTATCGATGTATGATCGCTGAGAAAATTCATTTTGAAGGAATTCCTCGCAAAAAGTTCGGATCAAAGATGCAATCACGAAAGTTGGTGATAGACCAAAGCCAAGTGGAATCGCTACAAATGTAGCAACCCAGAATAGGACCCCGATTAAAACCGCCTGGACAATTAGGACTTTATTTCCTCCGTAATAGGACTGACACCAGAATTCTCTAAGAGGATAGAAGCACTGACTTTGTATTCCCAGGAAGTCAAGGTAAAGTCCAAGAATGTCTTCCATGGTCTTCTCAGGTAATCACAAATTAGCAACCAGTGGCCTAGATTTAGAAGCCACAGGTTGCAGCCTAGTGAGTACCTAAGAAGATCATGGGAGACATTCTATTAAATTTCAATGGGCTACGCATATTGAACCTAATTAAAAGGGTAAGAATGGGAAAGGCTCTTCAGGGATAAGCCAACTCCGAACATTTCCAAATTCCTTCGGACTCACCCCCATATACGGACAGATGCACATGATGTTCATGCAGCCTTGGGCTGACGGAGCGAATCGTTGCGGTATGGCAGGACTGAAATTCGGGTTGCCTGGGATGCCAGGTGCACCTGAAAATGGTGAACCTTGGCATATGGATGACAGCGGGGGGGAGGAAACTTACCGATGTTACCTTCGAATGCTTGACGTCTTCGGATGGCTTTTCGAGCATTTGAATCCCATTCTTGAATCATCATACAAGTTGTCTGCATATCTGAAAGGAATTCAACTCAATGGCTACTTCTGAAAGGCCCTAAAAAGAAAGTTGCGAAGAGATCTCTAGATAGAAGTTTTCGAACAGCAACTGCCCTAGCAGGACACGAAGGTCCATGGAGGAGCTACTCTGAGGCAGTCACCCTGAAACTACGAAATCGAATGCATACCTTTTCCAGGAGCTTGACTGCAATTGAAATCGGCTTGGACGGCACCAGTTGCCCACAGGATCAGGGCAAACAAGTACCAATACATAGTTACCGTCTGAAAACTATGGCAACTTTTGAAAGATTACCCAGTCACAAACAAAACAACAACAAATTACGTCAGACATTAACAACGACGAGAGCGAATTCGATACAAGGACGTCTGGAATGGCGGTGATAATCTTGGGATGGAACTGGTAAGTTTCTGACAAAATGAAAAACCATGGCATACCAACGTGAGGTCATGACAGAGGACAGCCAATGCCACTACAAGCTGAGGGGCCGACACCGTCGGTGAGTTCAAGGCCAGCGCAAGTGTCCGTTGAATGGAAACGCTGACGTTTAAGCCTGTCTCCCCGTGAACTTGAACACCCTCTTCGCATTAGTTATTGATTTAGTAAGTAGTTCTTCATGAGGAAATAGTATTATGATCCTCGGCTTTGGATTGAGGCATTGAATATTCAACTTGGGATACGTCATGCATAAGGAGTTGATTGAAAATATGGCAACAGTTGCGCGTTGTGTTTGAGTTTCACTTACTATACCACAATGCTGAGCTGATCAAGTGAGATCAGTTTGTTGAGAGAAAGTCTAGCCGGACTCAATTAGGCTGTTCTTTTGGGTCGATCAGGAAAGAGCCGTGAATTTGCTAAGCGACCCATTTGTGGAACAGGTGGAACTGCATGGGGAAGCCAGGAGAGCATGTGATAATCATCTTTGACTTCTTCTATATAGATTAATTTGAACTAATAAAATGTTTTAATTTATACATTCAGTCTAGGATGCGCCATGTATTCTGCTGCAGCCTGAAATTGTGCAGCGTTCGGAGTGGCCAGTTCAGGCTATTTCTGAATAATAAAGAAAACCCAGCCAAGAAAGCACCGTTAGAAGGCTAGTCGATAGTCAAGACCTTTCATGCACTCAGCCCATCCTAGCTGTGTCTATATATAGATAACGGACGTAAATCAAAGCGACCTGTCTCCACCAATCTTCGCAAACAATTGAGTATTTTTATCCGACACCAAAAATGAGTCCAACCAGTAATTTTAGAAAATTGTCCAGGTGATTTTTACGAGTTTTTTTCCTTCTGTTGATTTTAGGAAAATTTGGAAACCGGTCTTTCGGCAATTTCAGAACGTCGTAGAATTCCACCTAGATGGAAATTTTTCGTCAAAACCCTGTCTTTATAGTTGAAAGATGTCAAAAATTCTCTCAATGTCCCCATTAAGTGGAGCAGTGAACGTTCAGGGGGGACCTAACGATGGGCGTTTTATGACACGAAATTGGGAATCGAATTCACTAGCGAAAAAACAGAATAATACGGTCATGCTGATAGGCTGTTTTCTTCCTGTTTGGTTATTTGTCGAAAACCCTATGGAATTTGGTTTCTTCAAGGTCAACGAATGGTGGCTGACGCACCGATTGTATCATTGGAGCGGTTGGCGACGAAGTAACGCCTAATAAAACTCATGTTGACAGTCAATTTTTTATTCCCAGTGGTTTTACAGGTATTTCAAATAAGTTTTGCCGACGTTACGCGGTACGTCCAACTTCTTTTTGAAGCATGAGTGTAGGTGGGGGGTCTACACGACATGAACAAAGTCTTGGACTGAAGTCAGGCCATACAAGTACTTAAAGGTAATGCTAGAGAGTAAATAGAGTAACTTTGACACCAAAGGCTTGGTGGCCTACAGAGACAGTTTCAGCGCCAACTATCAAACAGAAGCATGACGGAACATAACGCCTGGAAAAGCTCCATCCTTGGGTCTGTAGGCGTTATGGCATTCGAGCTACACTTACCTGTTATACTGTCCATCCCATCGAGGCTAGTTTACATGATTTTCATCGGTACTTTGAAAAAATCCCAGGCGGGATTACGAGGAAGAGTGAGGCCCACGACGGAACCTCGGATGAAAGCGGAGCGATCTAGTAGTAAAACCTTTGTTGCGATGTAGTCCAGAGTAGATCAGAAGCAAAAATCTTGTCCAATATAAAAAGATGAATGCATGGCTCACTCCATAGCGGAAGGTTCACGTTGGCAATTATTTCCTTCACTCTGAACCCCAAAGAACAAAAACTATACCTTGCCAGTTTCCCTTAGTACCTTCAACAAGAATGCGGATCAAAATATCCCGACAGGGTAATCCTTTCGCTGTCAACGTTGTTGAACTGGAACGAATCGAATTCCAATTGTTGAACGGTTTTCGCAAGAAACTGTACCGAGTACGGCGTGCTAAAGATGTTTGCCTCCGAAATCGGTCCAAAAAAGTAAAACAGATTTTAAAAATTTTGGGTCAACGGTGATATATGAGACAGCAACGCGCAAAACTTTACAAATTAATGCCTCAAATAGATTTCTTACCGACGTAGAGACATAAACATAGGGACAGCATAGATTAGTCGATGGCTGCCCAACTGACTTCCAAAATAGGTCAGCATTGCGACAGCTGTTACCTTGACTGGTACTTCACTGTTCAAAAACAAAAGATTGGAGGTAGAGGGGGCCAGTCGTGGCCAGTGATGGGCGGTTACCTGGTATATACAATGCCTTGTCTGGGAAGGCAACTATTCGATTAATTCGTTTTGACGCTTCTAACAAACTTTGGAACTCATAGAATATCGCCAGTTTTCTCGAAAGAGCCAAATTTGAATCCAGTTATGACTGTCTAATCTTTCCACTCCAAAGAACCTTGAATGCAGATTTCTCGAGCTACCGTAGCGACGTCGGAGAAACTTTGAGGTTAAACCCACAGGTAGTTCAGTGGAGTCACGTACTGCACCTCTTTTTTGGTTTTGAGTTTCAATGCGGGCCGACGAGCCGAGACCATTTTGGACGACATGAATGACCTTTAGTGAACTGAACGATTCGGAACTACGTTTGCACGGGCATTTTCGTCAATGATATAACCCAATTGTTGAATGATTGACGATTTATTACGATCAGATCAAACCGTTCGGAATTCTCCCCACATTGGTCGTTCATTCCAAAGTACATGCGGTTGGCGAATTAGGCGGTATGGTAAATAAAAAGCTAAGCTCCCAAATAGGGTAATCGAATCTACTAATGTACTGATGTTGTTTAGGATGGAAATGTTACTTGTTACAATGGGGTTAAGTAGCCGCCGCCTCATAACTTGCTCGTTAAGTGTTTATTGTCAATTCTGTAGGTAAACCTCGCCTGTAGTCCTTCACCCAACCATGGTTCAGGAATCGAATCCCAGATCGCCACTCGCCAAGGCTAACTAAGCCATTCATCCCTACGGGGTCGGGTAAATAGTACCAGACACGTCTATTCAACTTCTGCTCACTGCAGTCATTGTATGTACAGGCCACATATTCATTCAAAAACGTCACAACGTTCCGTTCAAAGTCGAATGCGAGGCGCAGTCCAAAAAGGAGGTGACTGGCTTCAAAGACTTCATGCTTTATCTCTCACCTCAGGAGAAACTGTTCTTTCTAAACAGCAGAGCTGTCAGACAAAGGTTTTCCTGGGTACCATAAAGGCAACAATCCTATCGCTACGTCAGAGGCTCAGTTCCTGAACTCATCGCCCTGAGATCAAGTTCTGAGTTGAAAGCAGCCGAACCAAAACAAGCCTTCGGTTTTTTTTGTAGCCATCATTCTCGCTAAGGAGGAAAAAAAGTCCTCAAGATTGCACTTTACAAATCTTTGTTTTTTGGGGTCCTCCCAATTTTTACTTAACGGCGATTCTAACCATCAAATAAGAGTTTTTATTAGTCGCTCTTGAAAGCGAAGGCTGATGAGATGCGCGTTCATTCGGACAAGCCTAACCAGTATAGCTTCAAGGGCTTATTACACCATAGCGGCTACACAATCTTTCATAGTCAGCCATGACCCAAAGACTGAAGTTCAGGGAAGAATTCGCTATTTGATTAATTATCGACGACGTCACACATGTTTACGATTTCTGCGAGACGATGTGCCCATTTCGATAGGCTCCATTCGATTAGAGCCCTTATGGCGCCCTTCAACCGGGAAGTATTTTTGCTACAGAAAAAGATAGAAAGGTTCTAGTCAATCAAATTTGTAGGAAAATGAATATAATCAAGTTACAAGACTGACCTCTGCTTGGCTCCGCAATCACGCTGTTCATGAGATGTTCGTCGCAAAAAAAGTTCAAAACCATCGAAAAACCAATCGAAGGATTATCATGATGGCAGTTAGTATCTATAGAATGATGGGTAGCTCATCATCAAAACTTCCTAGTTGACTACCATAGATGCCTTGAGTTCAGAGTTTCACCCTGATTCAGGTTTACAGGATGCCTCCCACTACTCCATAAAGTACTGAAGAAAACCTTAAGAACTTTGGGAATGTCTCCCATATTTGGTCAAATAATTCTTGAACTCCTGAACATCCATGAGATCCAAAGAGTCCATGGAACGTGTCGTTTTCCTACTGAGTGATAGGGTTCCGTGAGAACAGAAGCCATCCTGAATTTACGGATAAAACGTGAGCGGGAAAAGAAGCCAGGAGCTCATTTCGCATGATACCACACGCCCATTGTGATGCACCACGCCCATCGCTGACACACGATTAGCGGCTAGGTTTCGTGGCTTTGTTTTCTGGAGCGTCGTTGGCCAGAAATCCGAATCCTTTCGCTTATTAATTGCTCTTCTGCTTCCCTGCCCTCAAACGCTAGGGAGGAGATAACAGAGAGCCCTCCGCTGAGGTTCCTACTTTTCTTTGATCAACCTCTACCACCTGGCACTTCTGTAGATCTCCATTGGCTTTCTCTGAAGCAAAGGACCGTTGAGCTGTTACTTCGAAAGTAGCGAACTCATTGCCCCATTCTACCCACGTGCCATTTCCCCTAGATCTGAAAGAATTTTTTGGAAGAAAATCTCAGTGAGAAAGTCTGTTAAGGTGTACATGCGGGATGATACGAAACGTGCTGACCTCTGAACTCTTCGATTAATTCGCCAAATTAGCCATTAGGGAGAAACGTATCGGAGACTTGTTGTAATGGGCAATTTCTTCAGGTAGTATAGCTGGTAGTAAAACAATAGGAATGCCTTCGTGAAGATGTTCATTCGAAAAAGTTTGATACATTGAACAGGTTGATATCAATTGAGGGTCATCATTGTTTCATCAATAGAAGAAACACAAACTGAGAACAGAGACAAAGGCTATACTGGTTTTTGTACTTTTTTCTCTTTAATTCCTTCTTTTCATCACGTACTCAAGGGTTTTTTTTGCCCTTTCCAATACACAACAGTGGCTGAACACGACAACCACTCTCCCATATTGTAACACCTATCCTTACCAGAGTTTACCCGATAGTCTCTCAGTCCTTCCGTCTTGAGATAACTGATTTGGAACATCGTTACTTGAACGGAATAGCTGATTTGAACTTTTGTTTCATCCTTATCTGTCACTGCCGTGGTAAGGTATCTAGCACAAGGTGTCTCTTCACTACTTTAGAAAGTTTCGGTTGCATGGCGCATCCGATTTGTCATCCGTCGCTCATTTGACTATCAAAAAAACTTTAGAATGTGACTTAATTACTGCATGATTACCTGGATTTCAATTGTAACTCTTGGAATAGGTAAGGACAATCTAAAGTATGTCCAATGAGTACGAAAGTTATAGAAACTGTTTACTTTTGTAATGTGAGATAAATGGCCAAGCAAATAATAAATGGGTAAATAAATAAACAAATAGATTTGATTTTCGTATGCCTCTTACCGGACCGAGGCCCACTCAGACCTTTAAAACCCTCCTACTGGATACTTCACCTCGACCAAGCTCATGTGAAAAGTTGAGCCATGGGGGTGTGGGATGGGGGGGGGGCGTTAGTCCCGAATAGTATGCTGCACGGCGAGACAACTAGTTAGGAATGAACTACGCTAAAGCGTGCTTACACTACTGACCTGAGAATATTGATTAGGGCAATGGCCTGTCCCTGCAGGTCCCAACGTTAAATGAAGGTACCACAAAGGATGTAATACAGGGCAAAAATGGCTTGAACCCCATCCTGGACCATTACTGCCCAAGTTGGAGGGTAAAGAGTGGGTGACTTCGCATTTTAAAACTTTCGTCGACATTCTTTCTTCAGTTTAGTTCTTCGAGCATTATTTTATTTCTTCATCAATTACTTTTAGAAGAATTCCAAGATGGGTTAAAGACCTCATGAAATTTTATCGTACTGCTGTTTACGATTTAATAGGAAGGCATTAACTAATCGACGATAAATTAAGGACGTGATTACCTAGATGATGTGATGTGACTCATGAGCGGGTGAAGTATTCCACCGAATGTCGTCTGTAATGAGTTCAGGGGTCCCCAAAATTGATTATCACAACAACTTATCCAGGCGGAGGTCGTGCAGTGAATGGCAAGTGGGCATTTCACATACACATGGTCACGGGTTCGAGTCTGGATAATATCCGCCTAGAAAAACCAAGCATTTCATCTCTCTGGAGTCGGTTATATGGTACCAGACTCGACTGGGAGAATAAAAACTCTGATTTGTTCAGCGGTTGGCTACTGGATGTCATTGTACATGCTACATACGAATTCAATACGCCACTACGAGTCCGGATGGGAGTCAAATGCTTGGGCGCATCCCTCAAATGGGATTGATTAACGGCCCAATACTTTCTCCTTGATCCTTTAATTTTTCAGCCAAACAAGAGCCACGCTTCCCCAGGAATCTCATGGAGAATTCACTTTACGATGGAACAGGTGCCAATATATACGTTGATCCGGTTGATTTCCTTATGACCCTTAGTTTGTCAATCTCAGAAAAGCCAGTAATAAGAGCAAACACGGGGGGTTTCCTGTTTCCTTGGTGTTCCTCTTTTCTTTTTTCTGAGTCGCTGAGTAACGGGTTCAACTTTTTAATCAAAAGCTTCAGATTTTGGTGATCATCTGAGAGCCGACTTTACTAGAACTTTTGATAGCGCCAAAACAAGCTATCAGAACATCCAGCTCTATGAAAGTCTCAATGGTTCGTTTCAAGGGTACGAAAACGCTTAGTTCATCCTCGAACACTGGTAAAAGTATGTTATTACCATACACATCAAATCAGGTAAAAACTAACCTCTAACCGACCTCTATTACCAGTTCTTGTCAATCTCGTTACCAACAAACAAACCGTTTTACACTAAAGTTTTACGAACGACGTTATTCTCATTACAACCAAAGCAGATGCACAAAAAAGGTGACGATATGACGGGAATGAAGGTTTTTTTTCTGAACAGGACGAATTCGGAAAGGCTAGAAATCACGTTGCAGCGATTTTTTTGAGCAAGGATTCTGAGCGAACCATTCAAGGAGGATGCGTTGCAACATGGAGAGCTAGGGTTTTCCCGTAGAGATCCGAGGCCTTACGAGAGTCACCATTCAACGACCTCTCGTTGATTGCGAACTTAGTTAGGAACGGCAAAAAATGTAATGGTCCTGGGAGCTCCCAAAGATTCCGCGGGGGTGGGCGCTAGTCTTGAATAGTGCGCTCCACGACGAGATAGCAAGTTAGGAATGAACCTGAACCACCCACTTCACTGGTCTTTCCTCTACCAACATTGAGAAACATTATTTTTTTGGCCCTAGAAGTCAACTACCTTACGGGTACGTAAGGAAAATATTGTCCTGAACCCAAGAATGACTCTTTTTCGAGCACTGTAAGGGAATAGGAACGGTAGATGAGGCTAGTCATGATCTCTTCAATAAGATGGGCCTGAGAATGAAATAGCGGAGCAACAAATACTTTATCTTGCAATCTTGCAAAAGATATCATAGCCAGTCGTGGCTGGTAAAAGTTCCTAGTTACTGGTTACCCTAGTTCAGTGGGTAAAGGCTTATTTGGCACATTATAAGGCGCTGAGGACAGAAAAAAGCGAACACAGAAGTATCATAATTATAAAGCTATTCAGTTTGGAAACGTATATAGTGGTAAGTGGTTGGTCATCAAAACAACATCTTAAGCGAAGCAAAGTTCAGATGCCATGTAATGGTCCACAAAGAACTTTTGAAACTCATCGTAGGAACAAACTTGTACTCAGTGCTCTATAACCCTCCCGAAATGGAAAAGTGAGGTTCCAAGACAACATTACAAAGTGAAGTACACAGAACCTTCTGTACTGTAAATTGTAATTACTTGAGCAAGAAATTATTGACAGGAGCACTTGAAAAAGAAAAATGGTCTTGAGCGAAATACGTGGAGTTTTCGACAAACGACGACGTACTGTCGTCGTCGTGGACTGCGACAATTTTGGCATGACGTGACCGTCAGAGAGTAGGCGCGGCGCTTTTATAGAAGGCCGCCCCCTTTGACGTCTGTCGTACCGAAAACAAGAAGCATGCACGTCTACCAACGACGTTTGGGCGATAACTTTCTTTCCAGTAGCCCTGCTGAACATCACGTATACGTGAGTGGTGGTGTCCGAATAACGTTCTACTTAAGAATGCCACAATCGAGATTTGCACGCCTGCAACATTACGGTCGCTGCAAGTTCCAGTAAGAGGATGGGAAACTTAGCTGAATCCATACCCTGCAAATTATCAGTGGTCCTGTAGCTTTCTATGGCCCAACTTATCTCGGAAAACGATCTTTGGCCCAGTTGTCATGCTGACTACTCTACTAACACCCCTTCCAGCTTTCCTTTTTGATCTGTTTACCCATACCTAAGCTCAGAAGATACATTTTATGGGTGAAAGGAAGGACATAAACAGTCCTCAAGTCCGTGAAATCGGGAAGCCAGTACGCTACTCGGGTCTACTACTCAACATTGATAGATTGGTGATTGATAAAATGGTTCGGAGATGGTTGTTGAGAGAAACTAAACGTTCTTCATGACAAATATTAGCCCCTATTAAATATTCTAGTAAGTGCATATATTTTGCACACATTCAAAGCTGTCGCAATTCCAAAACGAAGTTCTCTTCATGGCCCGCCTTGACGAACTCTACACTGGCAGCAGTTCCATTCTTCTTCTGAAAGTTTTTTTGTAACCGAAATTTTAAGAGATTTTTTGTTCTATAGTTCCGTGACAAGGGCAAAGGGTTGGACCCTGTTTCAACGAAAATTGGTTGACATCCACCCCAATAAAGTGTGGGACTAGGTATATGTTAATTCACAAGCTTGTTTACAAGTATAAAAAAACCAGTTTGTAGTAGAGCATTTTGGAATTAGAATTGTGGTACATCTGAACTGCTCTTCGTAAACGAACGCAGACCAAGAACATGGCGCATCCCTGGCTTCGAGTCTTCGAGACAATCGGGAACATTGGCTCCAGTTCAATTGTATGAACTTTTTCAGTTTCTATTTCCTTTGCAAAACATAAGGCAACCCTATACATTCTTCTTGTAGGCGTGTTCTATTCCAGAACGGGAAGGGTAAGCCACGACAACGTGTGTTTGTCCGAGAAACGAGTTTTCCCATCGTAAATGACTGTTGCCACGAACGTTGCAAATTCCGCTGCCAAAAATGATGACTTCTGGTGCGGGCAGTAGTTTGTGATAAACAACCTTTTTCTGGTCATTGTGATTAGATTGATAGAACATTCTACCCACCACCTGTCACCTTGTTCAAACTGTTGTTATTACTTCCTGGAACCACCTACTCTTTGCAACCCGGCTTTAGGATTTCAGGTCGGATTTTCATTTCAGATTTCGTAATCGGAGTGGAATTCCTCTAGAAGCACTCCAGTAGTTGTTTGTCTCCTTAAAAGCGAATTTTGCATTCTGGTTTCAAGGAAATTTTGGATCTTCCCAGAGATCATAAAATGTATAGAGAGGATCGATCCTGATGAACTCTATGAGGTTTTGACGAAAAGTGGCACCCGAAAATTCTCCCAACCCTCCCCACAGTTTCATTTTCGAAGTTCCCCATAGCGTACGTGGCGAGCGTATTGAGAGGAAGAATTATTTTACAATTGTTGACAATTTTCTTGAGAACACGAGACCCGCCTTTTCCAAGACCATTATCAAACAGACGGTTCTAGTAGATTACTATGGGTGAGTGAGGGAGTAGGACGAGAACTGCTGAGTGTCTACACATGTTCCCACCTGTTATGAGCAATACGACACCAATATTTCATGTTTATACTTGTTGAATTGCTTTCATCATTGCACACTTGACATGTCAAAGAATACAACGGAGGGCGGGCTGTATGACAATCCCGTCCACTTCAGACTTTTATCCCGCCCCTTCTCGAGTACCTTTTACCTTAACGATGCCTTTCCTTTCTATTAATGTAATATCTCTATTGGGTATATGCTTGGTTCAAGAGCATATTTAGCTACTTTCAAGGCATACTGTACCGGGGTTAGGTCCTCAGCATTTTCGGTAATATATGAGTCAACCAATGGGAATGCAAGCTGTACAACAGGCAACTGGCTAGTCTGGACGATGTCAACGAGTTCTGAATTAAAAACAAAAAATAAAGTAAATAGCGTCAGAAACCCTCTTGGCCTCATGGGTTCCAACGGATCTGAGGTAGGTATTATTAATTACTCAGCTTTTCGACGCATTGATTCACCTCAGAAGGAAGTAAATATGGGTTGACCTGGACGCAGCTCGATCCTACCGCGAAATCAGCCAGGAATTTTAGTCGCCAACCCCGGGAGACATCATGCCTATTTCTAGACGTGACTCTGGACAACATGAAACTTCTTATTGTCTTACGGCCTTGAAACTATGAAAAGTCAATAAAAGTACAGGTCGTTGGTGATGTTTGTGACTAGTAGATGTTAGACGAATTGCCTACGTTCCACATCATAAAATCCTCTGTAAATGCTGAACGACACCAGCTAAAATGCACGTTGCCTTCCCGAAAGGTCATGTATGGGTTTTCTACTTATGACTATCAACAAACCGTTCAGCTGGTGGCCAAGGTTGTGATGGGATTGCCAAGAAAACAGGTTGTGGTGATTCGGTAAAAAGCAACATCTGTCATTATGAGACTATTTTTCGTGAGGTTCAGGTGATTCTATTTGACTTACGCCTGTGAGTCTCATTGGGATCCAGGCTGTCAGGTAGGGACTCTCCAGGGGCTCTAGAAGTACTTGTCTATCAGTAGGACCATTTATGAGCCCAAGTACGAGCATCACAGATTCTCTAAACAATTTGCGTCAGAGTAAAGATCGGTAAGGGTGGTAATCACAAAAACTTGGGTAAAGTATCATCAATCATTTCGAACGAATGGCTATTACATGGCATCAGCGATAAGATTGATACTATTTCAGCAATATCAAATTGTATAAAATCCATCAGGAGACATTCGTAAGCATAGGTAGTATGGCAAGGGCGCACTATAACACACGCATGAACATGAGCCCCGGATCGATATCCGCCCAGGCCAACTCAGCTTTCCATCCCTTGTTGGTCGGTTAAATGGTACCAGACTCGTCTGGGAGGAAGAAAATTTTGACTTGCACATCGGCTGGTCACCGTAAATCATTGTATAGGCCACATATGCATTCAATCGCCACTATGATTTTGAAGGGGAGTCGAAGGCGGGCGCACTCCTCGCACGAGATTCATGAGCGCGGCGGGTGAGGCACGACCATGGGGAAAGGACAGGAGGCGCTGATAGCAACTGCACTGTGCGATGATCGAATTCCCAATGAACTTCAACGTAACACCTGTAGTAGCAGGTACCACGCTGGTCTGTTATAGAATAATCGACTTGTAAGCAGCTAGCTCTATTCAATTACTTGACACAAGTCAAATGCAAGGCGCACTGCCGACAGAAATTCGGCCATCGCTAATTCCTTTGTCGAGTAAACCATCTATTAACCGTTAAATGAGCTTCAAAACAGTTAGCATCACAGTTATTCGTTCGTTGATGCCTAGGTGACCGCCACGGCGATCGTTTACTTATTGCGGTTCCTCGAACTTGGTCTATTAAGCAGATTTATGCATGTCGTACAAGGACGATGACCTCTTTGGCGGATAAACCAGGATTTAATGGTTTGGAATGATAAAGGGAAGAACCAAAGATGGCTAGAGTCTCCTTTGAGCCATACGTGATCAAAGGCACGGACCGTACCCATTCCAGCAACCTAAGCCAATGCGCTATCTCCTCTCATCGTCTTACATATGTTGAGGTGTTTCACCTGAGGAGCATGTCCTGTCAGGACGTCCTGCTCGTCATTAATATGCGTATTTAGTAAAAAGGCGAAAAATGCTGGACTTACCGCCAAAGTTTGGGGAAGGACGGTCCCGCACAGATGAATTCCAGAAATTTTTGTTTTTTCGCTCCACCCCACATTGGTGTTCTGTGATGAACCGTGTTCTTTTATAAGTGTTAAGAGGGCGACGTCCCAAATTCAATGAACCGTCAAGAACACCAATGATGCGATGGATTGCTATCAGTGAGGTGAAAGGCTTACAGAACACGGTGTCATTAAAACTACTTACCACTTGTATATGAGGTGGAATCTACTCGAAGTAAGATGTCAAGTAGGATCTCTACTGATTCGAATCCCAGATCGATACTCGCCCAAGCCAACCGAGCCTTCCACCTCTCCGAGGTTGGAAAATTGGTTACGATTCTTCTGAGAATATTAAAGCACTGACTTGAACATCGGTTGGCTATTGCAAGTCATTGTGAAGGCATATACATGCGTTCAAACCGCCACTGCGATTCTGGATGGAAGTCGAACGCAAGGCGCATCCCAGAAAAGGACTGTCGTCATTAACGAATATCCTTTCCTTTTGAACTCAGACTATTTCCTTTCAGGCTTCATTTTGCGAAAAAAGGAATAACATCGCCTCGGACTTCACCCAGTTTTAGCAAAATTACTTTCATGTTAACCCAAAAAACTTCTCTTTCCCTACCCTTTTCAATCACCACTGAACCCATGCTACAGAAGGCTCCTATGTTATTGTTAGTGTAACAAACACGATGTTTTTGTGTTCGGTGACAGCGCCTCTTTAAACTGACCTTTTCTCACCAAATATTGATGGGTTTTGAACACATCAGTGACACTCTGTTCCATTGTTGGAGTAGTTTTTTCTGTCGTGCGGGGACATTGTTGAAATGCAACCTGGGAAAAACCTTCACAGTCAATTAGTTGTTAACAGACCTGTCTGGGAAGATGAAACACAGACATCACACATTTATCGAACCATATCATCCGTCACAAAGACTGTTGTTCAATTAGATTGATTTTGTTTAAGTTGATTTTTATTTGGGGGAACTGAGAAATTCGGTTCAAAGCGAAGTTTTTTGCTATTTCCTTTGATTCTTCTTCATTTATCTGTTTTGTTGATACTTTTTTGTTTACAATTAATTTATTATTGAACTTTGAGATCCTTTTTGTGTACAGTAAGGGAGTATATTTATGAAAAAATCAACATGTGTCAATAGGATCACGCTTCAGCAAGAGATGCGGTTGGGTTGATGCTAAGGGGCGCAGCTACCACGCGTGTTATCTAACGATCGCTTCTTTTAGGGATACTAGATCGATCCAAACACGTTTTCCAACCCCAGGTAAAAACGAATAGTAGCAGATTCAGAAACATACGAGGTTTGCTTCTTGTTTACCAGCAACTTACTGTATAGGCCAAATGGGATCTGCTGGCCAGCGTGTGATACCTACCCTAGGCCGGGTATCCCATTGAATGCCTTTACCAGCCTGAACTGCAGTCTCAAACGGGATGATGGGTCTCGCGGTGATTTCCTTGATTTCAGATTTGTCTACAGAATCCCGCCTACCTTGATTTGAATCCAAACTTCTGAACTGGACTAGGAACTGACTGTTGACTGAAAGTTGACTAATACTTTCGGTTGAGCTTGGAGCAAACCTACCGTATGTGCGACCTATCTAATGACTAAAGTAAAGTAAAGTAAAGTAAAACGCCTGGTCTTGCGTGAAATGGCATGATCAACAAAATTAAAGCAGTTCGCTACACCTTCGCCTATTGTGAAGCTCAAGAAACTCGGACCTCCTGCGTCTACAACACCCTTTTCTTTCTTTCCTTTTCTTACACCGGGTATAAGACCTGTTTTATTAGATCGCACGTACTTTGAGCTAATTTGCTGTGTTTTGTGTTGTTTTTACCGTTATGTTGACATTGTTTCGATTAGAAAGTGCTTGTTTATTACTTAGTTTACCCAAGTGCGACTAGTTCTTAACCTGTGTCTAAATAATCGGCCTTTTACATCTTCTGTCGAGTAGCGCAACAATCGCATTTTATCTATGGAATGTGAGTAAGTAGCACGCACACATAGCACTCAAACATCACTCTGGTTTGTGACCTTCTCAAGTCGGGACGGACGTACTCGGGATGTTCTTCAACGGGAATAGCCATTTAACCTCGTCGTTGACTTTTTTCTGAGGATTATGGAGACATTCGAGTACACTTGTTAAGTTTGAGTTGCAACGAGCTTGGGAAGGCATTGGGATTTACTACTATCGGACGAATAATGTTGCCCCACAGGGATGCTTTACGTGTTGGATGGCACAATTCAAGGTTCGTCGACAGGTGATTACTCCTCTGACCGTCGTGGTAATTTGGCCCTACTGGCGCTGAAGCTGAAGAGCTGAAGAGCTGAAGAGCTCAGTTCTACTTCCTACTCCCATCCCGTGAACCCATGATCACTCCAATGCTCTTCTAAAACGACATCATTGCCATAGGGGCGCACATTCATAGGGTGAAATCGATGGTCATCTTCTGAATGGAGCAGTTGAGAGGAATTTGAAGTTCAGGTCTCCCTGACAGGACTCGATCTTACAGCTTTGTCAGTACAGATTCTGCAGACCATATTACTGACATCCGTCATCGTTTGCTTCACCCGTACCTTAGGATAAACATATCTGGAGTTACCGGGTCTCCAGGAAATCGTTTACGATTCAAATTGAAACTATGAGGGAATTGGTGCATTCTATTCTTCGAAGTCCCATGTTGGGAACTTTCCCGAAAATCTACTTCCTGCGATGCCATGGGAGCGCAAGACATTCTTTCCTCGAAGAATTCCATCAGTTAAGGTAAACCCATTACTCATAGATTACCCACTCACCAAACATATTACCTACCATGGTGGTAGCATTTCAGGTTGTTCGAAAAATACCGAAAAAATCATTATCTCCATGTACCATCGAATGCTTTCCATGGTTTTGACTGATCGTGTAAACAATTTCTTCAGGCTCTTTAAAAATCTATGTCATTGCATCTCTTGAACAGGCATTCCGGTAACCAGTTCCCATGTAGCGCATCAACCAACGACGATAAACTGGTTGAAGAAAACTGTAAATTCGAAGGGTCATCAAAGGTTTGAAAGCAACGGATGTCGTCTGGGCCGAGATGCAGATTTTACTGATTTCATTGATCACAGCATGAATTCTACTAGAAGAAATGCTCGAGAAAAGGAGGCCATGACTGGGTTGCATGCGTGGAATACCTGTTTTTCTATGTATGGTACTTTAATTATAATATCGGCTGTAGAACTATTAAGTTGATTGAATACTTGTCCATTTTAATATTAGTTTTTTATGATTTTTTTATATTTTGAATGGAGCTCGAAGAGGGGGAGGGGGAGGGGGGGGGGGGGG
>UZAF01016161.1:24975-40815 GCA_900617895.1 Haemonchus placei
ATCGAAATGAGCTGTACTGAGGACCATGATTTCAAATTCAGTCACAAGACGGCTTTAAAATTGGGGTGTCAAGGTGGCTAGAGGTGTGCATTGGTGAGTTAGATCGAACTGGGGAGACCCACCCCCGATGAGTTAAGCGTTCTCCAAGAACGCAATGCTTTATGAAAACATTTATTACTCGATTTGAAGAAAGTCAACAGAGCAGGAAAATGTTGATGTAGGGGAAGCATTGTCAAAGGTGCTTCCAGCATAAATGACGTCAGCGGAGGCCCGCCCACAATGAGCGAAGCTTGCCTCGAAGTTCACATCGTTTCTTACATTTATATACGAAAATTCATAACTCCGGTTCCCATGGACCTAGAGAGTTCAAATTTGGTCGGAGTACAGGCGGCATGATGGGAACACTCACGGTGGGTGGCAGAACCGGACCCTGCTCACAAGGGGCGAGGCGGCAGGATGGGAGCACTTATGTCGGGTGGCAGGACTTAACTTCGCTCACAGGAGGCGAGGCATGGGCAAAAAAACTTTAATTTAGTCTTGGAGCGAAATTTCGAAACCAAGGTTGAATTAGTCAGAAACAAATCGAGTTACTCAAACACACAGAAACTAAGGAGATTTGTTAATGGCAGATGGGGCGCGCACGACTTGTGTTGCGTTTTGGATTTGGCCGGGAATGAACACTTGCTGTTCTCATCTACCGAACCCTCCAAATTTGACGTCAGCCGGGCAATCTATGTATAAAGCGTTAACTTTGTGTGTCTGTTTGTAGTCGGTTTGTGCGTCTCTGAAAGTCACGTAGACACGATGAGGATTGTAGAAATCACGTGGGCACATGTTGACATGGATGAGGGACATGTTGCGGAATAGGAAATAGGAAGTCCATTGATATTGTATATATCTCACTAACCAAGACGGAATACTAGGGGATGGTTTGCATGGGCTAGCGTGCGCAGCACAGCTGGTAATCATACAAAGTATTATCGAGGAATACTTCACCAATCCCTCCCATTCCATTTTGCCAGTGATTCTTCCCTTTGTAAAAAAAGTCTAGATGGACTCATGTTGACTCCTTTCTTTCAGACCATGAGAACGTTTTGGGGACGGAAAGGAAAGTCGATAACCATACCATGCACCTTGCCTCTGCCCAACGACACACACTTCTCATTGGAGTGGAGGAAAGACAATAAACTCATCATGAGTGCTTATGGTGCTGAAAGTGGGCATGCAGCACCGTCTCAACAAGGTAACAGATATATCCTGCCATACCTTTCATGTTCTTGTGAAAGTAGTGTTTGCCTGCTTGTAGACATGGACAAGAGAAAAGTTGCTGTGGAATAGTACAAAAATGTCCGTCTCTATTCAAAAAACTGCCGCCATTTAGTTCATCTTAATTGCACTAAACAGCCTGACCTGAAACAGCGAAGCCTGACCAGGCTGAACAGTAGTGACAGATAAAGCTCAAAACGTAAACGTAATGTGGGATTTGGTCTTGTTCTTCGGCACCCAAGCATAGACGGAAAAGCGACGAAAAATCTCTAAATAGATGCAGGTATCGAATATAATTTTGATTGCTCGATGAGAAGCTCGTTGATTTGCCTCCTAGGGTTGCGTTGTCACGCGATGTTACTTGCCCCTGTGCCTGTTTCGGAGGCACAGCTGGTTCTGACGAATTCTCCCCATAGTATGCCATATTGTGTCATATTATGCTCATAAATCTCAGTTAAAACATGACCTGCCCTACCCTTTTACATTCCTGACAACGAATGACAGTGTAGGGTCAACGGCGCTATCTTCAAATGCAGTACGAACTTGTTTAATCTCTGCTGACCTTTTTATAGGAGCTTCATATAGAATAGCTAATAACCTTTTGACGACCATGGCACCCGTCGGTGGGTGCCACTATAAGTGGCGCATGGAACCAGGGCACCCAATGTTGGGTGCCACCATGTTTTTCCTTTATTCGCACATATGAAACTTATTTAATATTTTCATATTTATTATCAGACTTTATGATATTTGTCTTCAACATGGTCTACGTGGATGTTTTATAGGAGCTTATTTATTACAATCATGTATGGCAAGGATTGTGTGTGCCCTAGAAGCATTGGAGGCAGCACCTAGAATACCTGATTTGCGACTATGTGACTGTGCGGTCGAACTCTTCATCCTCAAGTTCCTTGGATGTTATACGAACTCCTACTGCTTATACTGCTACCAAATTTCTAACCTACATTGCTTCGGAACCCGAGCTGCAATTCTGAACCGCAGTATTTTATATAAGATGAACTAGGATCTGATGCTTCTATTATGCGTAAATATTGCTAAGTTCATTAAGCCAGAAAAAAGAGTTTCTCCTGGGACCATGGCACCCACCGGTGGGTGCAAGTCGCACACGAAAGGAAGGGGGCGTGGTCCCGTGGGCGCGTCACGTCGAAATCGGCACTGTCGTTAAAGGGATAACGTGAAGATCTCGCATATTTTAGAAAAGGTTTATAGACATAGAGGCACTGACCATGTCACTCAGCGGTTGTATATTTATGTTTTGGCACGTGCTGTTGTATAATAATAGGAAGGGATATGCCAGATCTTGTTGTTCTTTCTGTGAGAGAGAAGAGTGATTATATAATTGCTATTACAAATACAGCGCAGTAGCTACTCTCATAGTCCACGATTTGGCCAGCGACCGATGGCGCGACCGGTCGCGGACCTATCGAGCGGCCAGTCGCGCGACCGATCGCTCGGCAGCACCGCGCCGCCTTCTCGACGGGTCGCGCGATAGGTCGCTGGCCAAATCGTGGACTATGAAAGCAGCCGGTGTCATTTCTGCTCCGTAAAATGCATGTGTTGTCGCCATCAAGCAAATGGCACAGCATCTTGTTTCCGCATTCCACCATACCCGATGGGATGCAAATGTAACTTGAAGGTCCAACTACTTCCAGTTGAACAAGAGTATTCGTTCACGACGCTATATTGTCCTGTACAAACGTTATCTACAACTGTCAAGAAATAAATTTAATATTATAGATCTCTATTACAAATGACAAAATAACACCCGATACGCTAGTTCAGATTGCCACAATATTATTACTGTACTTGGATGAAAGGACCAAATGTGATTATCAAAGTCTACAGTACATCTGTAAGGATCTATTTAGTACGCTGCAGGATAAAAAGAAAAATATAAAGACCCGTCGGCGGTGATTGGAGAAAATTACGTACCAGGATGTCCAGAAATTTTCGCGCTAGATAGATATTCACGCTAAGTAGACCGCGTACCTTGAGCACGGAAGAACGATAATGTCCCTACTATGTTGTTAATTACGCATCCACTGAATGATAGGAATGGATTGCAAGGCGTTGTTTGAAATCGCAGTTCCGCAAGAGGTGCGGTAGTCGTCGTATGGCGAAATACAATTGCTGTAAATCATGATTAATTGACGAGGAATGCTCACAGACAATGTAGATCCTGAAATGCTTCTTTCAGAAGCAGGCAAATAGTGAGAAATTTCATCGTCTGGCAAGCTCTGCGACTAAAAAATTTTTCGAAGCAGGTCATAGGGTTAGCTGTGAAAGGCGAACTCATCTGATGTTCAAGAATGAATTGAGGTTTCGAAAAATTTGAAATATTGAAAGAAATTGAGTAAATTTCAAAGGTTGACATTGTGAAATATATTGTACCACGACATCTCTAGACACAGTGATTCTTCTTCTCGCCGACATTCGAATTCTGGTACGATCCTTTCTCATGAACACGCTTGAATACAATACTCAGAATTTTTTCGGCTCACTTTCAGCTGAGTATGATTAAGTATTAACGCCGAGCATATCATGATTTCTGCCTACTGCAGAATTGTGCTCGGAAGAATTCGCGAATTTAATAAAACCGTTTCACGTCCCGGTTCGTAGCCCATTATTATGGTATGTAAAGCGCTCAAGTAATCCTCACGGCGTACAGCTGTAGTATCTATGCCTATTTATATGAGCAGAAGGAGAGCGTCATAAAAGGGCAGAAACGCAGCAACATCATTACTGTAACATGGGATGTCACCGCTCGCATAGGTTGCTCCTGCATTGCTGGGGTAAATCAAAGTACAAAGTACTTTTGGGAGGGATTCATCAATGGCGTCCGCTCTTCTTCGTTTCTCTAAATTATACACAGAGATATGGAAATATTTTACAAAAAGGTAAAATAGATAGGCGCTCCAATACCCTATTGAAATTCGAACAATAAATGAAGAAAAAAAAACTAGTGTCATCATAACAGTAGTAAATAATATACCTGGCAAAGTCTCGAGCTTAAATGACCGAATCACAGAGAACATTCTTAAAGAAAACAAAAAGCCACTTCCATTGTCTGCAGTAGTTTCTTCTTTGTCCATTAATACATTCTTCATTGTATGTTCATTATTCGTTCTCAGAATTTCTAGCTTGGTTCTTATACCATCGAGTTTATGAGAGAAATGATCCGTTTGATAAGTCTCATGAACATTAATAATAATGATGTCACTGTTGATGTTTCCTTCGCTGCTATACAAAATACGGGTGAATGTTGCGACTGTTAAACTAGGGTGCTGGTAATTATCGTTTTTCTTAGAATTCCTGCGAGGAAGGACCACCTGTAGGAAAGTTTTGAAAAGGTTTGGACAAAAATGCTCATTGAACAAATTTAGACCATGTAAAGTAGGCATGCCGCCTTAAAGTATGATGATGGCAAGTTAGACCGCAGCCATGGTGATTTTCTGCAATTTCTTCATAATTATGGCATCGCCGAGTCGTGCAGTCTGAATGCTTGATGGTTGCTGCAGAACAAACACGTGCCTGAAACGCAGTCCCACCAAGAAAAGGTCCTTGTCTGGTCATGCAGAACTTTCTATCTTCAAAAGTATCATCATTCCACTCCGGAGGAGGAACGAACTCAAGGCCAGATCCTGTTACCAAACAAACTATCCAGACCAAGTTTCGGAGGAAATATTGCGAAAGCTGACTGATTCTTCCTTCCAATGAGTCGTTCCACATCTATTTAGTAGTATAATAGTATATACCTTACGAAAAGATATCACTCTCATTTGCCCACGAACAGATTCCGATGAATTGCATAGCAGGTTAGGTACAATTGAAGCCCTACACTGAAATAGGATGCTAATAACTTTGTCAACCGAAATCCACCCTGGAACTTTTTTGTAGGTAATTATTAGGTGATGAAAACGAGCGCAGTAAAAAAAAGCGCTCGCTTCTAATCCGTTACTCAATAAATAACCGCACCTTTTGATCACATTCCATCTTCAGTAAATTGTCATAAAACTGGCCTCAGATTAGCTTATAGAGTTTGAAGTCAAAGTTGAATGAGTACTCAAGGATAAATCCATTGTTCAACAGCTCTCGCCGATTTTTCAAAAATTTACGCACACTTGCCTACTTGCGCTGAGTAATGTAACATAAAGGACGATGCAATTGATTGCAAGTACTCTCGAGCATTTTGTTTTCAGGACAGAAGGGGAATCCTCCCTTACTACGGATGTTCCTTTTGAAGAGTATGCAATCAATCCCTGGTCAATTAAAAGTTTTGACACAGATTATCATAGTTTCCAATCCTCAAATGTATGGCAGTATATTTTGATTTGATTTTAAACCTAATGAGATCACATGAATCTGAAGTAATCAGATGAATATATGTAAAACTCGTTGAACTCACTTCTCTCAGAATGAGTCAATCAGTCATAGTTGCCCACCCACTCATTACCCTCGAAGGCTATACGATTCGCCGATGCGGAACCATATGCATTAACCGCAATCACCAGGATCTCAAATGCGAAATTTTAGAAGGTTCCCGTTCTCGGGTGAGAACTCAAGGATTACTTCGTCAGCGTTTTTAATTCGTGCAGTTGTTTTTGTGAGTGAAAAGGATTTCCAAGCACCTTTCCTCCTTCTATGATAGACGTGATATACCTAAACACCCGAAGTGAAATAGTTAGTGATCAATATTCAAGCGTTCAGTAGAGATGATAACAAAGCATTGGTGTGAAGGCATCGAAAAAACAATACACTCGGCCCAATTAATGGAACCATTCTTTCACCTCGGCCTTGTCGCTGTGTTC
Organism: Haemonchus placei; assembly: GCA_900617895.1. Classification (NCBI taxonomy): domain Eukaryota; kingdom Metazoa; phylum Nematoda; class Chromadorea; order Rhabditida; family Trichostrongylidae; genus Haemonchus; species Haemonchus placei. The sequence goes on from UZAF01016161.1 coordinate 31,071, forward strand.
CCAATTCAGTACAGTCGTATCAACCTCAGTTCTTATATGAAGATCTGAGACCGCTTCTGGACGTAAATTGATAGCCTCAATTTGACATTGGCGAACCTGAAGGTATCACGACCAGTTTAGATATCGAGGCACGGTTTGTTGTGCCTTAACTTACGTGACTTTCATGTTCCAGACAGTTGTAACCATTTAGAGTTGTCAGCTCATAATTGCTGTCACACATTCCGAGGCAGTGATATGGTACCTAGATCGGGATCAGAATGTACATGTGCTTAGCAATACTCAGATGGGATAATCTATCTATCTATCTATCTATCTATCTATCTATCTATCTATCTATCTATCTATCTATCTAATCGATCAACCAACCAACCAACCAACCAACCAACCAACCAACCAACCAACCAACCAACCAACCTACCTACCTACCTACCTACCCACCTACCTACCTACCTACCTAACTACCTACCTACCTACCTACCTGTACAGGTAGGAAGGTAGGTAGGTAGGTAGGTAGGTGGGTAGGTAGGTAGGTTGGTTGGTTAAATGGCTACCTGCCTGCCCACCTACCTACCTATCTACTCCGACCATTATATGAGCTCATCTTTATATAATCAAAAAGGTAATAATTGAAACGATTGATAGATTTTCGAGGAACGACAGTTTTCTTCACCTTTTTCCGGATGCAGCATGCTGCACTATTCATTTCACTAAGCGTACAACGTAGTAAACTTTGGAATTCATCAAGGCACCGATATTGTGGCAAAAAGTTACCTGAAATCACCGTTTTTTAGTGAAAAAGTGCTGGTTTTGAGATTTTCGAAGAAGCACTCACTGAATATTGCATGCCATTATATATGTAATATAATGTGTAACCTAAATGTTGCTTCAATTTTTTTACTTAGAGCAGACTGAAATGACGATGTCTTCACTACTGTTTCCATTTCCTGTCTTTAGTTATATGTGTTAGTGCATTCATATGTTCCTCAGTGATGTCCACTATTCGCTTCTGGTGACTTTCCCTTTACATTAATTACCATATCTGATTTGTTATTTATATGGAAATCCCAAAGCCTTCAATCTAATACCTTAAGCTATGGTTTGTGTTAATAGCGCAAAATCGCAAAGCAATATGACTTTATAACTTTTTCCGGACTTATAAGCGCTGAAACTTCCTTTAGTGTTCTTTTAGTGTTCTCAAAATCATTTCGATTCGGTTCCAGCGTATGGTATCGCAGAGACGGGATGAGGAGTAGATGACTGACCCACGGATGAATAAGTGAAAGTCGGGTTTTTATTACAACAAGACCAGTCGCGCTCGTCAAACACGAAATAAGCAAGAAAAATAACCAGAAAAACTCAGTGTACTGCATGTTTCTGCAGAACAAAGGTTTACTCACCAGGTTTGAGACCTCGTTTTCTATCACTGCCGACGTGGCATACAGAGTGGCAATGTGCTCTAAATACTGCTCGTGAACAACATTCCAATGGTGTTTCTGGTGGGCTGAGAGGTGGGCGTCCAATGGCATGCGAATGCGCCACCAAATGGACCTAAAATTGCTAAGAAAAACAAAAAAGTGAAGGGGGAATTGGTGGTGCTGTCTGTTATTGACAAGGGGTGAGACGCAATGCTGGTAAGCAGCGAGCAAAGCACGTGTCCCACACACATGTCTAAAGGATGTAAGCGACATTATAAGAAAGAGTCAACGGAAGGGCTGTTCTCGATTGCTATGAATATGAGTAGAGCTCACCTCGCCGTAATCGTTGCTGTGTCCACGTACATGACATTTGTACATACCAAAGTCGGACCTTTCAAGTGAGCGAATATCCAGAGCCGATACTAATACACCAGTTCCGTCTTCGGATGCATATGTAGTGACCTTGAACCGATTGCCCTCGACCTTACGATGGGAGGAACCGATCCTCTTCTCCCACACCATGTGCATTTTTGCACCAACGCCCATCCGTAGACGGCATGGTAGTGTCACCTTTGTAGCATCGTAGGGGAGCTGCACTGTGGAGGAATAGCTGACACCATCTTGGTGGTTAATTGTTGACGTGCTAATGTGCAGAATATCGGATGGTGTAGATTTTCTGGATAGATCTGATGAGTGTGCCACGACGAATATAGCATACTTGCCTTCTGGCCGAAGATTGGTCAGATTTATCGAAAGTAGTTTCGTCGAGTGAATAACTTCCTCGTGTAGAGCGTCCAACGTATCAGTAACGTGCACTTTGTAGATGTGCACAAGTTCTGGGTACTTTGCAGGGGCACTCCACTGGATGTGGGCCGATGTGCTGGACTTTGAAATCACCTTCAGGAGTTGAGGTGGAGTCGGTGTGTTAGAGTGACTGCGGAGAATGCAGGTATACATTGAGGGAAGATTGATCGCCAGGCATGATTGGTATCTGACCCACCGGTTAACGCCGTGCGATGATCCGCGACAAATTGCTAGGCAGGAGTTCTCTTCAGCTTGAATCGCTGTCGTGCGACAGCATTCGGACGAATCTCGACCATCGACGAGACATTCAGCGATTTCTGTCAAATAATGTGCGCAACCAGTGCGGGCCTCAAAGATCGTATAGCGTTCGATGTCGCCGGGTGGCGATTCGAGGCGACACAAAGCGTGTGAGCAGGCATCCGAAACACCACGATTCCGGCAGCAGGACTCAATATGAGCGTTCACTGGGTGGTTATTTGAAATGTATAGCACAACGATAAGCATGACCACGTAGGCCAGCCTCATCGGAAGTGGGTCAGGGATTGCCTACCCCGCGTAGGGGCCGCCGCTCTTGATCCCACTACCAACAAACCACCGCCCCTTCTCCCCGCCCAGAAACGGTTCGCAAAAGTGTGATAATAAGCATCGACCAAAAGGCCTGACTTCGTTATTTTATATATCTCGTTTATCCAATAATCATCTCTTTCGCTAGCGTATTTGACAACCCTTGAACTCGACGTAATGACGAACAGAGAAATGAATGGGATGTGTTGCAGGTAGCGTTGCACGAGGTGCAGGTCTGGACCTTACCATACATTCAGTCAAAGAAAGCGACGCAGGAAAGTACCATTGTGCTCTAACTCGGTTCGCCGAACAGCCAACCAGGCCTGAGATAGGATCGGCTTTGCGACTGGTTGTAAATGGTGGGAGATTCTTTATGTTCAGTAATATTTTGTTGATTAAACACGAGAGAATTTTGTCTTGCTGCATCGATTTAAAAAAAAGAAGCAGCCTAGCGGTTTTCTACCCAATTCCAAGTGGGAAGATTTAGGCTTTATCTAGCAAATGTACGATGTTATGACTGATGTTAGTTCAGGTGGAGCGTAAATTACGATGAGAGGGATAGCGTCGGGCTACGTGTTTCCTTGAGCGACCGCGCTCGCTGTATGGAATGAACCGCCGTATCACTGGGAGCTTAGGAGTAGATGTTTTCGCACGTTTTTCTCATTTGAAGGAACATCATATTGTTCTCTCAAAGAGTGCGAATGTTCTCAAAGGGCGAACATTTAGTTGTTTTTTACCAACAATTTTGCCGGTACCTACTTCGCTTCTGGTCAGGAGGGAATTTGTGAAATTTCAAAAGGTGATGAAAAGCAGATATTAAGATCATCATTTTTCAGAGCAAAATTGTCTGCAGAGATATCAATCCGGTTTTAAGTTGATCGTCACACATTTTGCTTTCATATTGTGGGAGCCGAATTATATGAAGAATCTATTTCTAAAGATTTTTTTTACATGATTTTCAGCCAGCCCGATTTTGCTAACACCAGTTGATCATCAAGTAAATTATGGCAGCATTGGTGATTCCTTAACGGTAGAGTGCGAAGCGGATGGGATTCCACCGCCGGAGATCACTTGGACCAAGGTGAGAAAGAACTTTTTATTGCTTGGCGTGATTCACATCTACTATCGAAACAGTTGAGGTTTTGACGAATTCAATCGGTTAGTGGGCGGTTTGGGAGAACTATTAGAATCTACCTCCGTCATTACAATCTATGGTCTTATGAAGTCTGATACATGAGTATAACCGTTAAGTAGGTTGTCGTGGTAAGCAGGACTTGCTGCGTATATTCGACCTCAAACTTAGGTAAATGAACCATCAGTGAGGTCAGTACACTGGAGAACAACATCAAAAGAGATTATAATGGTACAATTTTAGACATAATTGGTAATTATAAAGGAGAACATAAACCATGCAAAGTATATTCAATTCTATCTTTCTTTCTAACTCCTTCTTCGGTACATGATGCCGTAAAATAATGGACATGCAGTTATGAATCACACCATACTAATTGAAAAATCGTAACCTATTTCCTAATGGTCTTAATGCCATGCGCGATTAGAAATTAGAATCATTTCAAATAAAAATGGCGAACTGGATTTTGAAGCCTGCATAAGCAGTAGCCCACGGTATTTAGATGCCCGCAGCCTCTAAATAGATAACACTAGAACATTAGCACAATTACCACGTCTTGCGTCAAAGGCACAGTTGAGGTAACAATGGTTCCTGATTTTTCTCTGAAGGATGAACCTGTGACCCCCAAGAAAAGCGCAAGTAATGCTGTAAAGCCGAAAATGAGTTCGAATAGGGCGTAAAAAGAGACCCAAAAAACGGGTTAGTCGACGTGCACAACCAAGGCGTATGAGTCATCACGGTGCTGTAGAGGTTGCACCGTTTGCATCGGGACCTACACTTTGCACGCAGGCAGCATGCCGTAGCCAGCCATACGCAATGGCACAAACAAGTGGGCAATTCGCCAAAATAGCCAATAGCCCTCTCATGCAACTCTCATGGTCACACTCTCGTTCAGCTCCTAATGTTACTAATTCTTTGAAGCATTGAGTCTCTCGAAATACGCCGATGCTAACGCTTTTTTCGCCTTTTTCGCACCACTCTTGACTATCACTCCCATTATTCGTCTTAAACTCGATACCCCAAAATTATCGCGAACTGTGCCTAAGGAAAATGTATGGAGGAGGACCACGCAAGACTTAATTCTGATTACGGAGTGAATTATTCTACCTTACCTTTCCAGATTTGACTTACTTTTGGAAAGATATATTGGCACTATTGCACTATTACACCCCCAGTGTGGGGGTTGGCGCCAAGGGAGTTTTCACCAAACTCTTCCTTAGTGAGCTAACCGAACGGCCCTCTCTAGGGCCACATCTGAAGTCGCAGAGCTGGTCAGAACAAGAGAGCAAGGACGATTCTGATNAAACTGTTACATATGTTTGTAATTACTTAGCGAGGACTTGTGTAGTTCGACGGGCGAGTAGGTGGCATTTTGTTGCTATTGCTCACGTTGACTTTGATTCCCAACTGTGAAGAGGGCAGAAGTCAGTGGACAATAGGCCGACCCGCTTTTGCAAGAAAACGTTCGTGAAAAGAGATAGTGTTTGTTATAGATATGATCAGGACCTCGAATAACCCCTATATACAAGTTTACAGTGAATTTGGTGAAAACAACCCTGGCGCTATTTGCGCCAATTTGGCGCAGCGCCAGAGATGGATACCATATTCGTGATCAGCGGCCTCGATAACCCCCCTGGTGCAAGTTTTCAACGAAAAAAATTTTGACTCATATCATCCCCCCACTGGGGGTGTAATAGTGCAATAGTGCCGATATTTTTTGACGAAGAGATCACTCCATACAAGCACTTTCACCATAGGCAAATTTTATGAATTCCTCTTGCAAATCCAAGACTAACTGATGGAGAAGCGAATGACGTGTTGTCGCAAAGGTTCATGCATATCCACCGGTCGGGTCGTCCGGCTAACGCCCGCTGCCCTTCTTCTTATGACAGAGCTGTGATAATCGGGAAACCGGCTCCTCATTATTTGGAACAAATGGTACTTCTCCTAACATGGAACTTGTCAGACGATTAATAGACCATGGAAACGGTATTCAAAATGAGCATATGCTCATGCCTATAATTAGAAATCTAAATCTGCTCGTGTTCATTTTAGAAATAATGACCCATTGGAGGTTCAACTGGTAGGTAACCAAAAGCTTGAGCGGAACTTACAAATTTTGTCGCGTCGTAATAACACTATTAAGAAATGTATTTATTAATGAAGCGTCCTTTCTCTATGTATCTATCACGATGAGAATCCAAAATTATCAACGGTATCAAGTTCTGCCAAGAATGATATCGAAGTAAAGAGAAATCATAATCTTTCATCGAGTCACAAGCTTTGCTGAGGACCAGTCGTAATTTGTTATCTCCTTACATATTAGTATCATTAATCGGTACCTATCACTGCCCTTACCCTTCTTGTCGCATGTAACACATCAAAGAGTCAAAGCTAGATTGTGAATAACAAATACGTTAGCATTCAGTTGATGAGTAGCTTTTTCTCTAAGGCTCCTTCTATCGTCAGTGATCTCTATTCCAATTCTGCCTTCTCCACTCCTATCATTTTTGAACTCTCCATATGCACGGGAAGTGGTGCTATGGATTTTCACTCAGGCCCCCATTGGGAACCCCTCACTTGTGTTTAGTCCTGCTACCCACCGTAAGTGTTCCGATCCTGCAGCCTGTAGTCCTACCAATTTTGAATGCTCTAGGTCCCCGGGAATAGGAGTTGTGAATTTCAGGCCGGACACACACAGTACACATACACACATACAAGCAAACACACACAAACACACAGACATTAGCGCGTTATACCCTACTATATGTAACGCGCTAAGTGTGTCTATTAGTTTGTCTGTCCGCGAGTGTGTTTGACCGGAAATTCATAACTCCGGTTTTCGTGGAGCGGGAGAGTTCAAATTTGGTAGGAGTACAGGCGACAGGATGGAAGCACCTATGGTGGGTGGCAGGACCGGACTCCGCCCACATAGGGCAGGGTTTGTGCGAAAGAAATGTTGGGCAAAAATTCATAGCTCCGACTCCTATGGACCTAGAGTGTTCAAATTTGGTAGGAGAGCAGGAAGCAAAATGGAAACACTGATATCAGGTGACAGGTCTGCACACCGCCTGCGAGGGGCGTGGCGTGAGCGAAAACATTCAATTCGGTCCAGTCGAACCTTCAATGGGTCATTACTTTAGATGAACTGAATCAGATCGAGACATCTAATTATGGGCATAACCGTGGGCACATACTGAATACCACTCGAATGCCCTGTCAATCCTCTGGTGAGTTTCGTGTTCCAAAAAGTATCGTTTGTTCCAAGGAAGGAGCGGGCCGTCTGCTGATTATTACAACTGTATCATGAAAAAGAGGGACGCCCGGCATTAGCCAGGTGTCCCGACTGCTATAATATGTACAGGGTGACCCAAATAATGTGTGACACAGAAAACTAACATTAAAAGTATGCAAAACGAAACCAAATAGGAACATCTATACAATAATCACAAAAATTGCAAACTACATATCACATCTCGCATTCAGAACGACCACCTTTCGCCTTAATGCAAGCATCCAACCTCTCTCGGAAGTTTTCAAGAAGGCGCGCAATCAGTTTCGGCAAGATTTCACCCCATACTTTTACAAGAGAACTTTTTCAGAGAGTCTAAAGATCTGTGCTTGAAAGCGCAAGCTTTTTTCTCCAGATTAGCTCCATACAGCAAAATATGAAGGATTGGTATAGGAGAATTTGCAGGTTTAACTCCTTCGTGTTTTTAGAGAACGAAGGTCGCTTTTGGAAGTGTTTTAACTGTATCAGGGAATTTTGGTGCAGTTCTCAGATGCGAAACAGCAAATAAAAAAATAGTCTTTGATGAAAGATTCTAATCGAGATTCTACGTGATTGTGAATTGAATATATCATGGGCGCTTCAGAACAACAAAATCGTCAGCGTCGGGCCACGATTACACATAGACAGACTAGATGATACGCATGAGGTGAGAATAAGGTTAAGTGATTCTATTCTGATAGTAGCGTATTTAGAAAGATTGTTAAGGGAATTTACATATGCCTAGCCGCAAATGTCGAAGGGCAAGCCATGTCACATCTTGAAGTGAAGTTTTTAAGTAAGTTGTTCTACTCAATCAGCAGAGAAACCAAGCATATGCCAACAAGCGTTCAATAGTTTTCACGTTAAAGGAATCAGCAATCAACATGGTAGGGACTTTTCACCTCATATGATGTGGTATTCTTCCTGAAATTGGTACGTTGGGTCCTCTTGTCGAAAGTAGCGGGAGTAAGCTAGAGATGGTATTGTTCAAACTATGACTCTATGTCGTTTACTTTTTTCAGAAGTTTTGCTTCAGGCTTGCTTGCACAAGATTTCAAGTGAAATAAATGTAAAATTAAACAAAGTTCAGGCAGTGATTGATTTAGCGAACAATGCACGAAGATTTTATCACTGCACAACCGCCACTTACAGTTTCTCAAGACTAGTTTCTACCACAGTTGCCCATTGTTTGCTTTCGAGGGAAGAGAGGGGAGGCGAGGGAAAGCGTTTCTCTCATTGAGAAGAGGTCCTCTGTCCCAAGGAGTTCGGTTACTATGCGAGTTGCAAGGATTCGTTGCAAGTTTCTGTTCACAGCTATGCGAGCCATCGGAACGGCGTGGCTTGATGAAAAGATGTAGGCAGTATTAATAAAGAGAGAGAGAGTTGACTACCACCATGCAACTGCTATCTCACCTCAACAATAGGAGTGATAAATAATGCTCCAAAAAACCAACGTGACTTTGATAAGTTGATAGAGCGAGGCTCGGTCTATTTGGGCCCTTAGTTTGATTATCTAGCTGATGCTGCTAGCCGCTAATAAAACATTGCATGTTGCGCAAGCTAATCAATACTAAATATTTCTTGCATGATCTTAAGGGAAACCACTTTTCGATTACATGCCGTCAAATAAGAGTGCCGTCGAAGGGTCAAATGTGTTTTGGCGCTGTCACGTCGATGCTCCGCTTTCTGGCGTGCAGTACTTTTGGATGTTCCAGGATCGACCAATAAGAACCACCCAGACAGGACTTCGGTCGGAAATGAAGGTAGAGTATCAGTTTTATTAGCGTTCAAATGTATTTATACGCTCCCGAGGAATGCTAGGATATTGATGCGCATTGAGAACGATAAACTACCAAAGCATATGAGTCACCGAAAATATGTTTATGTGCTTAGGTAGGCAAGGTGGCTGTTCTTACCCCAACAAGCGCCCTAGAAACGACTTCCTAGAATGCCGGTTGTTTTTTCCCTGTCTCCTATCGATGTTGCCATGGTTCTACTGGAATGACAGTTCACTTGCAACAATGATGTATTGAAAAAGAGGCATATAAGTGCGTATGTGTATGTGGCCTATTAGATCGCACCAAGAGCGGATCAATCGCATCACGAAGCAAGATCTCCAGCTTTTTCAGTAAGTAGTTCGTTTACTATCGATTTCCGCCCAATTCTGAGGTGAACTGCTGCTTTTTCTACTCCAAAATTTATAGTTGTCAATGGCTATCCGGTTTAAACTAACTACTGTGTTATCCTAATCCAATGAACAAGTCCAAAGCCAGCATCCACGACGAACAACCTGGCTGCGGAGCTGAGTAGAATGAACATACGAAAGGAATGGGGAGCATCCAGAAACATCAAGGGGCCACTGATAAAGACAGAGAACAGTTGGCTACGCGTCAATCTTTCCGACAATGCTGACCTCTCTGACCAGGGAAGGATCCCAACTCGAAGTGGCCATTTGAAATGGGACCTATACTGCTAGACGTGTTTTTGGGCGCTGAATTCAAATCCGCTTTCCAAATCTGCCAAGCGATTCTCTGAACGGAGTTATGAGGGTGGTTTTAG
>UZAF01016161.1:44759-57827 GCA_900617895.1 Haemonchus placei
ACGATTGTCTTAGTGTAGGCCTTACCTACCACTATCTCTGAAATACCGGATACCCCCAAAATTGTCCTGACCTGTGCCTTTAATGTGATCCAAAAACGGCAGTCAATTACTTTTTCGAGCCACAGCTCTCTCACTTCTGGAGAGATGGCATCAGTGATTGGCTTAAAGGATAAAAGAAAGTTGTTGACTTCTTCGGTACTTATTTTTCCGAAAATTGATTGATATGAAAAAGTTTAGAAATGATTTTAAAAAGGTCTCCGTTTTGTCGCAGGACTTATTTGCCAACCTAATAGATAGAACATTCATATGTATATAATAATTTTTCCGTTCAGCGTAAAGGGAGTACCAGCTAGGTAATGGGAGATACTCCAAATAGCGGCCACAAAAGTTAGCATTCGAAGCAGCCTACTAACTAGGCAAATTTCACCGAGTGGATACCACAAAACAACGCTTTTTTTGGAACTCTTTTCTTCTGACTTCAGCATCAGGAATTGTATAGTGCTTCAAAATTATGAGTCAACATAACACTACTACCTATGAAAAAATGTGAAAGCAGAAATAATTTGCTTCAGGACGGTGACTTATTCCTACGTAATGTCCGTAAGCTCGATAGTGGTTGGTACGTATGCGCAGCTTTGGACCCATCCGGAGAACAATCGCGAGCTTCTGCTTTTCTCAATGTACTATGTGAGTTTTTATTTGCAGAAAACATATCGCGAAAAAAAGGCGGCAGAGCTACAGTAGCGCTCAAAAGTCTTCGGTGAAATGATTCTTCAGCCGTACTTTTCAGTCGTAACTCCTTTCCTACTGGATCTAATAAAGCGAAATTTCTATATTAGGAACGTGGGTTTATTGTGAAGATTTACCACTATTAACCTGCAATCTGATCATGTTCCAGATGTTCCAAAGGGCATGAAAATAAAATCGACTAAAAATACAGATGATGGTCCTTCCAGAAATTGTTTCCTTTTTATCATGTCTAAAGTGTACGAGCGGTAGCGACGAACACAATAGATGGAAAAAACGCACGTAAGGTGCGAATAAGTGCAAACGTCAACAACTTTACTTTTAGCAAAATCTGCTACCGCAAAAAACACCTTGCTCTATCTGTGGATGTTGCAGCTTTGCAGTCAAATAGTGTTGGGTAGGGTGAAATATGCCCTAGTTAAACATATCCGAATTTCGCGCGATTTGGTTTACTAAGAAAAAAGTTATGAACGAAAAAGCGTTAAAGCATTTCACCGAAGACTTTTGAGCGCTACTGTATATAAATCGCAAATGTCCGTTTCTCTGTTTGTGTGTTTATACGTTTGTCCGTTTGTCTGTTTGTCTGTAACACTATCTTATATGGTACCGTTTGGAAATCAACCGGAACAGCTCAGACGGGCTGGAATAAGTGGGGAATGAGCCGAACTCCTTTGGTGCACGTGTCTTAAGCTAGCTTCGCCCGCCAGAGTGGAGCGTTCCACTAGGGGCGGGGCATGCGCGAAAGCTGTAGTTCATCGAAATCTGTAACTCCTGTTCTCCTGGGCCCAGAGTATTAAAATTTGGCAGAGATGCAGGCGGCAAGATGGAAAACTATGGCAGGTGGCAAGTGTAGGCTCCGCCCACTGCGGGCGGAGCTTCCTCACAAATATTAAATTTGGACTTGGAGCGTTCAAATTTGGTAGAGATGTAGGCGGCAGACGATATTCAGAAATTTTTAAGGTAGAAATAATTCTTATGCAACTGATTAATAACACTACCTGTTATTAATCAGTTGCATAAGAAGGTTTACTTGCAATATGCATGGTCACTGATGTGGAGCTTCCAATATCTTTCAGATGAAGGAGGTTCATTCAATGCCACTTGCAATCATTGACACGCGAGAGGTGGAAGGGCATTATGAAATTCTTTGGGATTTTTATAATAACCGTATAGGAGGCTAATAAACCATATAGAAAAGAAGATAGAATCAGAGACAAACCAGGAAAGGTAGAAAGGTAGAATATTTCTGAGGAGAAGACTATTTAAATGGTTCGTCTGCCAATCGGTCGGGATTCTGGGTGACCCATCAAAAGGAAGTCAACGGGCACGGCTTATAGGAATTATCGCGATAGATGAATATCATGCAGAAGCTTCACTTCCATTCATATCGTATGCAGAAACTTCGCTTCAATTCCGCTCTCAGCAGACACCGCAGGGCCAAAAAATGCGGAAAGTTGCAGACCCACTTGAGTGGCGACACGCAACCCTTTGTCGTTTTCTCTGGCCAAAAAATTTTTTACGATAAAACCATCCCTCAGCAACCAAAACGTTCGCGTTCCGGAAAGAAACATCTAGCGTGTAATATCTCACAAGAAGGTTGCTATAAAAACAGAGAAACGCTGTTTAGCGAGGAAATAACTGCCACTCGTGGTTTCTTCGGTGAAGGCTTGAAAGTTGATCAAGACCAGTAATCAACCAGCGTACTGATGGAAGTGATGAAGCACTGATCCGATTACGTTTTCTGAAACTTCTCTCAAACCTTCTAGCAAGAAGCTACTGCAGCCCACGGAGCCAAGCTTGCCTGCGAGTGGTGCCGACAGCATCTGCCCGACTTCATTGGTAAAGAGGAATGGTCATCCTATTTTCCAGAACTTCACTTACTTGACTCTCACGAATGGTCTCTGATTAGAAAAGGACCTGTCGAGTTTGCAGTCTCACTTGGAGTCTTAGGACGCAAAGGCTGAAGAACGGCTGGGAAGAAATGGCGAAGGATACCGGTGTGCCACATGCGATCAAGTCGAGGGCAAACATTGACTTCTATCCGCGCTCATGGGGGATATTTTGAAATGCGACTGTAGTATGTTGTAGAACATGATTTTAGCTAGCACGCGTAGAATTTCCATCGTCTTTCGCAGCTGACAACTTTCAGATATATTGCTATGAATCGGCGCCAATAGTTTTGGGACATCCTGTACATATGTACTGCAAATTACTTTGAAGTAGGAAGTATCAGGCTTCAAACCGGCAGCGATACTACCACTTCATTGTAACCTAACAGTATTCATGAGAAAATGAAAGCGAAAAATATAAAAAGCAAAAGAAAACGATAAAAAATAGCGAAATAGACGAATGCGAATAGACAGAATACAGGTGAATGCGCAATTTGGCGTCTAATAGTGGTAGTTGGGTGGGCAATTGATAGGTCAGTTAGCATGGTCAGAAGATCGAATCACCTGGGCGAGTTGTCCAGCTCAGAAACCGCGTCGAATGGGCGGCGCCACGAATGCAATTATAAGCTCATGCGCCCCAACGCAAGTTTGATGCGAGGGGCCGCGCCAAACGACATACACCCCTTCATATGATGTCATTATTGTGAAGAGCGTGGCTCATAACAGATGATTCGACGGTTTACAACAGTTGGTACTATTCTACTATTACACCCCAAAAAACTCAAAATTTTATTTTTCGACGAAATTTTGCCCTATAGGGGTTCCGATGCCCTGATAACGAATATGACCTTCACTTTTGGCGCTTGCGCCAATTGATGCCAATTTGGCGTCAAGGGTGTTTTCACAAAATTTGCTGAAAGCTTACGTTTAGGGGTTGTTTGAGGTCCTGATAACGAATATAACATTCATTTTTGGCGCTGGCACCATGGCGCCAATTGGCGCCTAATCAGGGTATGGGATTACCCCTATCGGCGAAGTCTCATCGAAAATAAAAAATTTGACTTTTTGGGGGTGTAACAGTAGAATAGTTCTGGGGGTGTAATAGTAGAATAGTACCCAACACTTTAAGAATAATAAGTGAATACCTCGCAGAAATTGAATAATTGAGCATTTCGCATAGTCATAGTTGAGAAGAAGTCAAGCTTTACGTTGCCATGGAAGAGCATGACGAAACTCATTAGGGAAGCTAACGACATCGATGCAATACCCTTTTACTGTGCTCTGCTCTCATTTTTGAGAGATGAAGATTACGGTACTTTGTTGGTGCAGGGAGATACAATGAAAGTGCGTTTTCGTTAGGAACATGCGCGGACAAAAGAACATGCGCAAACCGAGGGTGCGAGAAGGCAGTATAAAGTGGCGAAGCAACTCTTTATCTAGCTGATAACTCTTTTTTTCCTAGTATGACTAATTCGCGCTCATCAAACGTACTTGAACTTGGTACCATTAATGTCGCTTCTCATGACATCATTAACTTAATTCATAGAGATTAGCGGGGTTGAGAAGTCTTCACGATAACATGCCACGTATTTCGCAAAATCAAAGCTATTTTTACTTTTTCTGTCCCCAATTGCAAGTGCTGATGAAAACATGACCAGTAAAAAGGTTGTGTCGTCATCGAAAATGCCTATCACACACTATTACAGGCTTTTCAGAAAGTTCAGCTTTTACAGATCCTCCAGAAGTGCTACCGTCACATCGCCAAGTTTTGACTATCGGCTACGGCCAGAATAGTTCATTGGTGTGTTCTGTAGATGGAAATCCAAAGCCAAATACTTACACGTGGTCTAAGAACGGCCACTTCGTAACGAAAACAACAGAGGTTAGCGAAAAATATAAATTACCGTACTAAGGTAGACGAGTACTGCGTGAGGAATATGCAAGTAGGACTGGTTCTTGATTAAGGTGGATGAAAATGTGAAAAACTGTTTGTTTTGCCTTCATGGTGCATCATGGAACAGTGATCTACTAAACGCCCATTTGTTGATGCGCATCAATACTCGAAACATTGGCTCAACTCTCATATCCAGAGCTGTTTGCCTATTGGGCATTCGGCATCAACGATCGTGCCGCTGTTAAGAGTGCGTCGGCTATTGGGAATATTCACGTAGGAGGTAACAAATGCGTTGCATGTTTGACAGTCCCGGCTGTACTAGGTCGATTTGTTATACGAGGCTAACCTACGCAAACCACCGTCGGCCAGATATTGTATGACGGAAGCCTGCAACCATGCAAGGGGTGCACTATAAATGATAGCAACTTTAGCGTGAATTTGCTCGTTTGGCAATCTGCACTTTCTTTTGTGTTTACTATAGACTTTAATTCACACATCTGCTTTGCTGCTCTCAATTAGCTTGAATTTTTTCAAGATTGTATGACATTGCTTTTATTTAGAAACCAATCCGTCTTTGCGCGCCTTTCTAGTGAATCCTTTACGAAATCGCTCGTCGATTCGACATTTCTCACATAGCAGTGGGGATGTCGATGAAGATCCTCGGATCGGTCGCTCTCGCACAGTTGTCCGAACCTCAGGGTATATGTACGTTTGTCTCAACGAGTGGCGACGGGGAGTCGGTATTTAGCCCGAAACTACTAACTTCGCACCTTCCTTGCCCATACACTCACTCGCCTGCGGGGTGACCTCTCTTAATTGGTTGGTGGCTGGTCTCTCTGGCAGTCCTAGTGAAGCAATATTGATTCTATGGATTTGAAACTTTCTCGTTATTATTATAACTATTATTGTTATTATTATTGTTACTAGTACACATTTTAAAATAATGTGCGTTGAGGACAAAACAATGTAAAAATTCAAAAACATCATACTATCTCCCTTCTAGCTTTAGACTCAAAAACATTTTAAGGGCAATGGGTACCGATAGCTAAGTTACTTTCCTACCAGAAAGTCGTACCTGCCACTCTGCTTCACAGCCATAGTGGCGAATTTACAGACACCTGATGCGCACTATTTCAAGAACTTTTCGTATTCCTAGGGCAATAATAACTAAATGAGCAAATGTACGCATAACTCTCTATTTTGAGTGTGGTCTAGTGGCAAGTGGCGCACTATCTCACACGCACGGTCAGGGATTCGAATCCCGGATTGATATCCGCCTGAACCAACCAACCCTTCCATCCTCCGGGATCGGTTAATTGGTACCGGGAGGATAAAGGCACTGACTTGTGAATTGGCTGGCCACCGCAAGCCATTGTATGGCCTCCATTCGCACTCATTACGCCACTACGATTCTGAATGGAAGTTGAGTGCGATGGCGCATCTCTCAGACGGGATTGATTATCGCTAGGACCTTTATCCTTTATTATTATAATTTAGTAATAATAATGATAACGATAAAGTTTCCGACTCATTTAATCAGTATTAGTTCATCTAAGACTGCCAGAGAGGTCAGCAACCAACCAATTAGGAGAGGTCACCACACAGGCGAGTGAGCGGAGATGCGAAGAAGGTGCGGGGTAGGTAGATTTGGACCTAAATTGACTTGCCCGTTGCGACGCAGTCGAGAAGGGTCGGATCGTTCCTTGCCGCCGCTTCCCCTTCCTGTTATTATTTGGGCTCAAGTCCCTGTTGTCAGACCAACACCGCTTATTCCTGTCGAGATAAATGTCAAAATTAACAAAAACATCCTCAACGGCACAGTTCACGATAAAAAATGGTTTTGTAACTGCTCCTCTGATGAGTCCGTGGCTCCCAAGGAGAGCTCAAGACGCTGTCGGGTCGAAAGCTGCGTAGATAGGGCATAATAAGGGCCCCAAAAGAGGTTTAGCCGACGTGGACATCCAAAGGCGGACGTGTTCTCGCGGCGCTGTAGAGTGGCGGGTGTGGTGCGATTCACGCGTCAATATAATGAGGTCACCGGACAAAACGCGCTAAAACATCATGACTACAATCATAATGGAAGAAATAAGAACTTATAAGTAGAATAAGTGAAAAAATGACCAACTATGCACGTTTACAGAAATTGCGTTCTCTAGGATCAAAAAATTTGAAGTTATTGTTATTCAGAACGTTGAGAAGTAAACTGCCATAGTGAAGAGTATTGCTCTAATTCATGGTGAAGTCGTGGACTACTGCAAATTTATTTGGTCCATCTCAACAGAAATGTTCTGAAACGATGCTGTGTGCGCAAAGAGCTCCAATGGGGTCATGCGTGAATCGTACGCGAATCGTGCGTGTACCCCCGTAGGGTGGCCCAGAATTTGCACCATTCGCACCGGGACGAACACGCTGCACTCAGCCAGCAGCAATGGCGCAAATCTTGGAGAGCTTGCGCAAATACTGCTTCCATGCAGCTTTTCCGTCTTATTCTCGCCCAACCCCTAAATACCTTTTTTTTCTGAAGACTTATGATTCTCTGAAAACGCCGATATCCGCGTTTTCAGCGGACCCTGCGACGGCGCGGGATTAACGCTAGGGAGAAGAAGAAGAAGAAGAAGCCGATATCCGCGTTTTCTCCACCTTTGCAGTATTCTAAACTACCACTTCCACCTATTCGTCTAGAGCTATGTACACCAAAGTTAATGTGAACTCTGCCTTCAGAAAATGCTGCGGTCGTCTTTAATAATTCCATGGGTATTTCAATTTCAAGGAGTTTTGAACTTTCCAGCAATACGGAGTATCCGCTCACAACTTGATGAGTCAAGAGTTGCGCTGAGAAGTTGATACTGGTTTTGTCGCTGCTTCCGATTGGCTTACATACTTCCCGGCCTTAAGGCAAGGACTAGTGCATCTGGTCCACTTTGTAGAGGGAAGCTTACACTTTGAAACACACCACAGTTGCTGCTCGTGAGAAATTAAAAAACAAAACCTGGGCTGGGATTCCTCAAAAAGCTCTGCGTACCGTCGATGAGTATATGGAGCATCCTATAGCTATAATTCGTACAGTAAACGATCATATCAAATGAGCGTACAAACGTTTAGTTGATGCGGTACATAGTAACTAGCTCACATGAACTCGCCATGTATCTATTTGAAATGCGAAACCTGTGCCGTAATAATTTTGTTATCATATTTAGGGCGCACCTTGTATAATTTAATAGGCTGATTACTAAGCTGTTTTTGCAGAGAAAACCTAGCTTCATGTCTGGCTCTTCTAGGGAGTAGTAGGTACTGTCTTTTGCCTATGCGCAGGTGTGGCCCCTGGTGGGCATTGGCCATCCTTACCCTTTACTTTGCTACGATTAAATGAAGGTAAAACGCTCGAATATCAGCAGGCAAAGCATGAACAGGAGCCACATGCAGTCACCACATCAGCTGAGCTCAGCTATAACTTTGTAACAACGCTCAAGTTGTCGTTGTTCATTTATACCTAATGGTTTCTATTAGAGCGCCTGCAGTTTGTTCGAGCTAGTGCATTATGATTGAACTATGGTCTAGTTCAAGTTAATCTTTTGTGGAAATCTCCCTTGAACTTGATGCCAATTATCGTGGCACTTGTTGAGGACTCTATTTTGATTCGTGGTGAAAGAGAGTCGGATGGCGGAATTTTCGGATGCCAAGCGGAGAATTCTGTGGGTAGGAGTCCGATCATCGAGACACATGTGATAATAGCAGGTTTGTGTATATCTTTTTGTTATTGTCTCATTCTCTTCTTCCGAAGTGGAAGTCTATCATAAGGTTATGTTCTTAAGAACCGCCAGCGTTCATCACCCGCCCGCCACTTGAGCTTCGTGTCCATGAAGGCGCACCGGTCGATGTGAGCTGCAGTGGGTTTGGTGATCCGCTCCCAATTGTTTACTGGGTTCATTCGGAGGCTTGTGTATTCTAAATCTTGTCTACCGTTTTTAAAGATACTTTTCTCTACTTTTTTCAGAGAAGAATCTCTTCAGCTACACTATCTTTTCCATCAGTTTCGCATAATGATTATGGAATGTATGAGTGTATCGTGAGCAACGCTATTTCCACCATTTCCTCTTCAATGAGTTTGATTGTCGAGGTTAGTGTAGAGGAAGTCTGCTGAACATCCATGTCTGACTCTCGATGAACTTTGGCATAGCTTTGCTCAATTCACTTCAATTCGGCGCATCCCTTCAAAACAAAGCGGGCTATTAAACGTAAAATATTTAAGACGGTCATATTGGTGTCATTCGGAAGGCAGGAGAAAACGGACTATTTGGAACATGCAAGAAAGATCGCACTTTCCAATGGTTACGCTCAGGCTCTTTAAAATAGTTATGGAGCACACAAAAAGGAACAAGATGGCCCCACCATCGATAGCTCGGATAAACTAGCGTTCTGCATCCCCTATATCAGTGATGCTATTAGCTCTGAAATAATGGCGGCGCTGCATAGTGTGGCTTAAAGGCACAGTTCACAAAAAAGTGGCTTCAGAGATTTGCACATTTTTTGAATTCAAAGCCCCCTCTGGTATCATTTGTGCAGGAATGAGGTCGGAAAACGGTTTGGATAGGCACAATAAGGGCAGGAACAGTGGGGGACGTCAGGCCTCCGCCCCTCGCTAGGTTGACTACGAGTTCAAATTGTCCTTCACCACTTTCGCATTGGAGCAACATTAGTGAAAAATCGATAGGCTGGTTGGCAGTTTGCCCACAGGCGGTCAGCTGGTCGACCGCCTCGTATTGGGACTACTATTCGGCTGTTTCTCTAGTATTCGACTATATTCTACGCTTTTCTATTCTAATTAATTTTTCTCAGCCGTCGTCAAAAGGTCGAAATTGATACTGCATAATAAATCAGATTAATAGCGGTAGGAGAATTAGTTTTAATGAATAAGCCAAAATCAGCTGTTGGTGTGTTGTGTGCAATGGCAGACACTGCGCCGCGTTTGTCTGACTCGCCCGAAAAATTCTTATCGCCGTTTTTTCGCCATTTAGCTCGTCCGACCCCCCTTTTCCCTTGTTTTTTGTAACTGTCCATTTCTTTATATTCATCTTTTTTCGCGTTTTCTTTATTACCATTGTACTATTGTAGGCCGTATCTAACATTTTTTGTCAAATTTCGCCAAAAAACCGGATACCCCAAAATTAACGTGAGCTGTGCCTTTAAATGACATGGTACGAGTGGTCAAAATCCCACATGAAAATATGAAGCAGCGGCTGGTTTGAAACCGCTGCTACTATCGAATTTGCCCGACTCCCAATTGCGCGACCTGCCCTAATGGGCAGGAGGGTGACTGCATGGCACCAGGCGTGGTTTACCTGATCACATGCAATCTATGTGATAATGAATGTATTGGGGAGGCTCGAACACCTCTGTGCGTTAGAGTTAAGGAACATCTGGAGGGCTTGAATCGAGCAAGGGGAAGACCCCCTCGGGTGCTCACCGAGTAGAGTCCCATGTAGGTGCGGTGTTTGGAATTACAGTTAGGATCCTATTGCGGAAACCCCTCACTTCTGCGCGAAACTCACGCGAGGCATTTTTCATCAGCGCCAAGACCCCAAAAATGAATAGGAAGGAGGAGTGCCTGACCGTAGCTAATGAACCCGCGCCTTTCTCTGACCCCTGTGGCTTTTGTTTGCCCACGGTATCACGACAGGGATAGAGCATATCATCTAAAGTACCCCAAGTCCCTACGGGTCAGTTTAGGGGCGGTCGTCCAAACGACCGGTTGTTCCTCTAGATGGGTTAAATGTGTATAGGGGCATCATGCCCATTTGGAGATATCTGGTCTAGGAAACCGGTTTTTGAAGTTTAATTGTTGAATGAAGGATGGGTAGTGATAATATCAGGTTTCCAGACACTGAAGAAGGCGATAACGCCGAAACGTTGGTTGATAAGAGCTTATTTGCCACCTTGGCAGCAGGTTTTATAAAAGTTTATAAAAACTGAAGTCTCTGAGTCAGTGGAAGACGTTTCCGATAACTCTTCTGCGTTATAATCATAAACCTCTCTGCCGATTTGAATATGCATCCGAGAGCCTCTACTTCTTTTCAATTTGTGGCTTCCAGAGAACTCGCCCACAGGCGGCCGTCATCGATAGCGTTGATTGTGTAGGTAAAGAGGCAATGGTAATCAATTGGATACCAGGTACGGAATAGCTGATTTCTTTCTCCAGTTTTACACAGTTTATTTTTTGCTGGATCATCTCGTTTTAGGGTTTGATGGCTCCTATCCGCAGTCATTTGTCGTCCATTACGGGTCCGATCAGTCCTTGTCGGACAAGACACTTCTGACGACGTCAACATCGGCCACCATCGGCGATTTGACATCGTTCACCAAGTATCGGATTCATATCGAAAGCCGAAATCAGAAAGGCTCGACAAACTCAAGTCCTGTCGAGAAATACGGTTAGTGAAACGAGTGACACCGGTCTTTTGCTAGAGTGCGTTTCAGTGGTATACGTCCACCCATCATTTTAGCAAAAACTTTTCTAAAAAACTTTCCCATCTTAGAGCACATATTATCAGATCCGTGACTCAAGGAAACAGTGAACCTCATCTTTTCAGACAAAAAATTCAAGAAGAAAATTTTATAGAAGCATTTTTCTAAATTTCGACCTTTTCATAATATACGCCCACCCCTGATATATAACTGGAGGAAGTTTTCCTGTTGCAACCGGGGTATATGTTCGTACCAAAGTTGAAGACAACATGTCTTCTTGTGATACCGCGTAGTTTCGTTTTTCCTACAGAAGAAAAGACCCAGATTTGAGCTTTTGAGGCCGGACTCGACGCATTGCCAGGCAAATCAACAGGACTCAGTGCGTGATTTGCGCCTAGCTCAAGGATCCTGATGCCTATCACAACCGAGGTGCCCGGGAACGTCAACGCAAGTTGTCCAGCAGAGATAAACGAGAAATATGCAGGAGAGCTTCGGACAGCACCAGCAGTGTCACCAGATCCTTGCAGGCTTGAAACACACTGCGAAACCACCCTTTGGAGAGCTATCAAACGCAGCGGCATTATTGTGAGAGAAGTTATGAGGGAGGCGCCACGCCCACCAACTCACACAAGATGGCTCTCTCGATTTTCGAAAGAGTGTGACCACGGATCGAAAACAGTTGCAGTCGTGAAGCTAGGCGTAGGTCGAGCACAAGGTAATTTGAAGTCTTCAGATAACCTTCTCCGACGAGGAGAAGATCAACCTGGACGGGCCCGATGAAGAGATGATAATGATGGACCTGAGGAAGGACCCAGTGCAGCTCAGCAGACCTGAATTCTTTGGCGGTTCGCTGATGATTTGGGGAGCCTACTGCTGGGATAGCAGACTTGAGCTCGTTTTTGTATCATGTCGAAAGCACTCGCAAGAGTATCACCAAGTTTTGGAATCCATCTTATCGCCGTTTCTGAGCCGCGGCGACGATAAAGGCTGCTCTTCCAGCAGGACAACGCAAGTGTCCCTAAGTGAACATCCGCAATGTTACAGCAACAGAAAGTTGATATTATGGAGTAGCCTGCGCGCGGTCCCATAAAGAACTTTTTTAGAATTATTGCGCGACGGCTGTACGCCTAAAACAGACAGTTTTTCACCATCGACGAACTGCGAAGTGCGGTCATGGAGGCATGGAGAAACATCAACCCTCCATACCTCAGGAACTTAACAGTGAATATGCCGCATCGACTCAGGAGCTCTCACTCGAACATAGTGCGGCAGATGTTTATTGCTTTTCACTGTTTAGTTGATATAAATAAACTGTTATCTAAAGTGGACGTATAATATAAAGCGGTCGAAATTCGAAAAAGCACTTATGAAACATTTTTCGCAGACTTGAAGACCTGAAAACCTATTTTCCTGCCTAATGCTGCGGCAATTTCCCTAATGCATGCTTCTAATTTGGATCACCCCTTCAAGAAAGGTTTTTCTTGAGATAAGGGGTGGACTTTTACCACTGAAACGCACTTACAGGAAATTTGGCGTCCTTTTGATTTTCCCGACGGCGTCCCAGTTCCATTCCAGCTGTTAATGAAGAACATATGACGAACGAATGATATCAATTAATAACTATTTATATCTTTTCTAGCCCACCCCCTCCCCCAATTCAGCTTAATTACATCCTCAATTACATGAAAAACTGCCTTACGTAATCACAACCTACATTCCTAGTAGTAGTGAACTATACCTTATCACAGAACTATCAGACTGGTGAAAAATAGAAACATAAGGGGATGGCTAGCTATGTTCAATAGGCGCAAAACTTGCACTCCGTTCTCGTTCGCTTTATTTATTTATTTATTTTTTATTTGTTACTACTGTACAGAGTGAGGCGATAATCTTAAATAAATAAGAGTGGCAGACGGTGGTACAATAGGATAAATAAACATAGATTATACACAGCGGCATAATTTAGAAGTCGTAAGGATAATTACATAGAATTTCACATGGGTTGAAGAAAAAAGTAAAAAAAAAAACGACATATGGGCCACAGAACAAATAGGCAGAAAAAATGAAGGGGCATCT